>WYDI02010232.1:0-23820 GCA_009867235.2 Psittacus erithacus | reverse complement strand
CAGCCCAGCTCTCTCAGCCTGGCTCCAGAGCAGAGCTGCTCCAGCCCTCGCAGCACCTCCGTGGCCTCCTCTGGCCTCGCTCCAACAGCTCCTCTCCCTCTTGTGCTGCTGCCCCAGAGCTGGATCAGGACTGCAGGGGGGGTCTCCCCAGAGCGCAGAAGAGGGGGAGAATCCTCTCCCTGAGCTGCTGCTCACGCTCTGCGGGTGCAGCCCTGCACACGGGGGGTTCTGGGCTTAAGCACACACTAAAGCCAGATCACGGGCAGCTTCTTGTCAACCAACACTCCCAGGTCCTTCCCCTCGTGGCTGCTCCATCCATTTTACGCTAGCCTGTGACTGTGCTTGGGATTGCCCTGATCCAGAGGCAGGACCTTGCACTCGGCCCTGTTGAACTGCATGAGGCTCACACAGTCCCACCTCTCCAGCCTGTTAAAGTCCCTCTGGATGGCATCCCTTCTCTCCAGCGTGTCAACCTCACCACACAGCTTGGTGTCGTTGGTGAACATCATAGCTTCAATAGGGGTGGGTATTTGACTGGTGAAAACAGCAAAAACATCTCCAGTCTTTTTCGTGTGATCTCTAGACAGGGGTTTGAATTGAAGTTTAAATTCCACTCCAGTGCACAGATTAGGCCTCTTAAGGACTCTTTTGCTTCCATTACAGGTGTTAAATCTCTGTTGTAGAAAAGCAGAAGAGACCCCAGAAGAGCTCTCAATTCTCAGACATAGAATAATTTCTGATTTAACCAACATGATTACTTTGTGATACGTCTTTATCTTTCCATCTTTTATTTTAAACAGCTCAGCAAATAAACGTCTGTTTTCCATCCTTCTCTGTGCATGCTCTCCCTTCTTGTCTTACACACACATAGACGGTCTCTGCAGATTAACAAGATGCTCTCGAAAGGCTGGCAGGGCTGCATGAAGTAAATGATTTATTCATGTTCAGCTCATAGCCACTTTCACTTTGTACTGGGGGCAATGAACAGATCATGCTCCAAATGCACAGCTTTTGCTGTTGTTTTTGGAAGGAGAAGGTGGACACATTCTGGCTCTGCAAACCCTCAATGCCACAATAACGTCCTCTCACAAGAGGAAGACATTGCCAGCATCACGGATCTGTCCTGGGCTCCAGGCTCAGATGAATACTCAAAGGAAACCTGCTAACACAATGTGAGAGATTCTGGGAGCCTGTTCCCTCTGAATCTGTGGGAGGTTTTATTTTGCTCTGGTCTCCATTACAACTGCTTCTTTTCATCCCTTTGGAAGGACCTAAATATTGCCTTTCACATTACAAAGGCTGATGCAAAGGAATAGTAATTCCTGGAAAGTTTTGCCTGGAGATTTAGCAGAGAGAACAATTACCTTGGAAAATACAAGGAAATATAATTTCAAAGGACTTGCCATCCACGTACTTATAAAACTTAGTTCTTCTGCCAGCATCGTGCTAGAACCCAGTTAGAAGCCTCATGCCAACTTTTCCTATCCAGAATTTGAAGGAAACAAGCTGTAACGCCAACAACACAGTGGATGTGTATCCAGCATGGCTGGAATAAAACTATTTATTTCTTTATTTGTATTTAGTTGCATGTATAAAGAAGAAAAGGAGCCCAGCCAAGCTATTGGAGTCCATCCCTTTGGTTAATCTGGCCCCACACCAGGAGCAGTACATAAGAAGGTAAATTTCAACGCATCACCAGAAGGCCAAGAGGCCTCTGAAGGGGAGAGGTTATGAGACATTTTGTGGTTTACGGGCCGTTAAATAACAACAGGCTGACCCAAACTGATATTATATCTCCATGTGTGGCTGTAAAAACCATTTCAAATGGGTTTGAGCGATATGCCATGCAAACAATGCAGAAATACCCATATCTGTGCCATTTACTTAAATGACTTGTGGTAGTGTCTCTCCCAACGCATTCCCAATGTATTCATTAACAGAAAGACTCTAATGAAAGATAAAATTGAAGAAAGCAAACCAACACCATTACCTGGCAGTAAATAAGTGACTGTTCATGTTTAGTGCTGTGTCAACTGAAACAAAAAGTGTTCCAGAGAAAAAGAAGATTAAACAACTACTCTCCAATGTAGGAAAAGTACTTTTGGAAGAAGACAGAGCTCTGGAGATGCTTTTGCAGTTAAGCAGGGAAGAAGAGCACCAGCTATTCCTGCCTTCCCTGTATTCTGCCTAGCATGTGTGTAGCACTGGAGTCCTTCACTTTGATTGAACTCTGCAAATTCAGGTCATTGTAGCACAGCATTTTCTAATTAATTATTAACCTTCAACCCCCATATTTGAGTATGCGTGTACTGAACCATTGTATCTGATCACCAGGATCAATTAAG
Organism: Psittacus erithacus; assembly: GCA_009867235.2. NCBI lineage: Eukaryota > Metazoa > Chordata > Aves > Psittaciformes > Psittacidae > Psittacus > Psittacus erithacus. Next base: position 21,475 of record WYDI02010232.1, on the reverse strand, counting down.
TTTGATGGCAATTTTCAACATGCACAGAGGCTTCAGCTGAAAGAAGCACTTAGAGGAAACACTGCATATCATTCTGCATTTAAGCAATCTAAATGACTCAGTTTTCCAGTTGGGGCTGGGCATGGGTAATGCTATTTAACTTTGGGGTTTGGTATCAATACTTTAAAATTGCAAATGCTTCTTTTCAGATTTCTTTTTCTTTTCAGCATTTCCTGGAAGTGCTTTAAAAAGCCTATTTCTGAGATGAAAAGTGATGTTCTGACATCTTTCCTAATGGTTTCATCATTACATCCGATGTAATGATTTAAAAATTAATACTTCGCCTCTGCTGTCCAGGTATCACATTTTAGCAACTGAAGATACGCATAATTTGCTATATCTCCCTGTATGTGATGCTATTTTTGCTTTGATTAGTTCAGTAAGCTTCTTAAACTGTAAAATAAATTATTATGTACCTTTTCTACAGTCCATAATTCCTTTTGCTGTGTATTAAATATCTTGATTTTCATGACATATAGGAAAAAATAATGTTGGCTTGATTTATTCTGAACCTAATACTCCCCAAGTATTAAATTTACCATTTGTTCAAATTTACCATTACAGAGTTCACTAACTTCTTGTGATAAACCTCTCGTTGTTCTAGTGTTTGATGAATAGACCCACTGGGGAAGGATCCAGCCAAATAGTTTTATTCTCTTATAGTTCCTACTTCTTTGTATTATAAAGCTTCCGCTTCCAACAGGCAAACTGTCAAAATCCAGTTGTTTCATTGAAAAGCAGGTTTCTCTGGAATCCATACAACTCCATGTGAAAAAGAAATGTGACATGAGCAGCCATGCCTGCGAAGCAATGGCATCTGAGCTCACTCTACTCTCACCAGTTATCGCCTTTTAGACAAACTGCACTTAAGGTCTTGCATATCAGAAAGTGAAACCGCATTTTCTCCCTCAAGGGCTGTCAGTCATCCCCTATGCTCCCACGCTTGCTCCAGGACTGCTCACATTGTGTCCCAGGGTCTGTAGGGCACAGCATCTAAGCAAGGACCCAGCATTCTTGACGTCCATGTGTATCTGGGCTCCAGGTTAGGCTTCCCTTGGCGTGTCTGCTTTGCAAAGAACATATTTCTACGTTATCATCTATATCATCAAGTCCTGAAGCTGCCACTCTAAAGTCATCATTGTTCAAATGGACATGAGAGAGGACTAAGTATATTAGTATTAAATGCATTTTCATTTTCTTATTCAGTGTAAAAGCTGCCAATTAACATAAGCATATCAGACACCTTTAGGAAGTCCAATGACTTGATAACATAGGATGTAAAATTTCTTTTTACCTTTAGGAAATTTAATATTTCTTAATAAATTAATGCAATCTGTTCTATTAAGCATGCGTGTGCATGGGAGCCTTCACTGCTATTTAGAAGAGTCTATGCTCTAGACTGGTCTCTAGCAGCAAGCTTTGCTTCTGTGGCCTTGCCTCTGTGCCAGGGAGACTTTCATGCCAGTTAATATGGTGATGTCTTGCCTTGTGCCTAGGACCACTATTCCAGTCAACTGACAGGTAATTTAAGAGGGTAATTCAGAAACTCCTTGCTGGACACAGGAAGACACTTCAGTAAGGTGAGCTGTCCTGAAGTTGAAATGTGTAGTCTTTCTTCCAATACATTTGCTGAAAACTTCTAATCTGAAATCTGTTTATAATCACTAAATTCCTGCTATATGAGCCCTGCACACTTTGAACCAAACATTTCTATTATAACTATTACTAATGACAAACAGCTAAAATTCTTATAGGTCCTTAAGGAAATATTTATAATATAAGGAATATAAGGGAATAATAAAATGTTACCAGAAATGATAGTAGAAATGTCTTAAAAGACAGCCTGAAGTGACCTGAAAGGATATTGTAAAGACTAGAAGGCCTTGGGGTAAAGTCCTGAATCTGAAAGAGTTTGACTATCAGATTCTGTATTTGCAAACAAGAAAGCATAAACACTAGATTTACAATCACGGCTCATCTCTCATGTGTACACTAACAGAATCCCTTCCAGCTGCAACGCTGTGGACTGGAGCATAATAAAATGATTGTAAAGAAAATATCACAGTGAATCAGACATCTGGGGCTCCCTGCCCCCAGGTAGGCTCAGTTATAACTAATTCATCTGCAGCAAAAGCTAGCCTTATCTCTTTTTTAAAACACACAGCGATGGTTATCCCATAACTCCTCTATCCTTACCAGATTATTTTAGAGTTTTATTGTTCCTGCAGTTAGCTTATTCTCTATAACATTTCAACTTACTGCTGCAAACCTTGATGCAAAATGTATAGGTCTTAATCGATTTTATTCTGCTGCAGTTACAGGAGGAATCTTTTTGGGAAGTGACAATCTGAGGAGTTAATATCTATTTACAAGAAACTAAAAGTATAAGGGAAAATATCAGAAAAAAACCCTGCAAAATTCCCAGCTTTTTTCTCCCGCGAAATCCCTTTGAAGTGGATAAACACTTGCACAATAAGGCTCTCCAGGCAGATGGATGGGATGCTGGCACAATGCGGTTGCATTATTTCCAGGCTGCTAATGAGTCAACAGTACCGCTGTCACACGATATTTTTGACAAGACTTCAGGACATGAAGAAATTGGAAAAAAAACCCCAACCAGCAACCCAAACCCCGTACTTTCAAAATTTTGATTACTAAAGCTAGTCAAAAGCTTAGGTTTTTGCCAGTCAATGCCCTGAAGATGAAAGGTTTTGATGGTATTTTATGTATAAAATGCACGTAACCTGCAAAATACATGGTAGGGGGTTGAAACTAGATGATCCTGAGGTCCTTTTCAACCAGAGCCATTCTGTGATTCTATGATTCTATGTCATACGTAAACCCTGATGAGACGCAAACAGAGGCACCACTGGCAGGTTCCTCTTTGCCTTCCTCCCTTCTGGAATGCCTCCAGCACATTCCATCACACACACAAGTACCTCCTGCCAAAGTGAGGCAGGCAGGGAACAGAGGACCTAAATATCTCATCTGACATGAGATGGGTGCTCCTCTGCAATCCCAGCATTAGGACCAAGCTTCAGATTCCTTAAACAGTGCTGGCTACCAGGGCCAGCAGGCTGGTCCTGAAACACTGCATATCACTCAGTATATCATCAATAACCTTTTCAATTTTATAATCAATATCCCTTTCATTTTTCTGAATGCCATTGTGAGTGCTCCCATGATGCCCTTAGGTGAATACTCTTGTCTAAATGGAATGAACATAGCCTAAAGGGATCTCCTTCCCCTTCCTCTATGTGTTTTTAAAACATCTCTATCTCCTTTGTTTTAAAAGATGTGCAAGTAACTCAAGCCTTCGAAGAGAAACCATCTATATATCCAACCCAAAGTCCTACAAGAGGCACGTGCCTGCCAGGCTCTACCCTCACATCCCTTAAGGGGGAATAGGAGCAAGGCTCCTCCTTCCCCAGGCCAGCCCTGCAAGCCACAGTCGCCAGGATGGAGCCATTGCAGAATCACCCTCTAAGCAGCTATTTCTTTATGTTCAATCCAAATGCAGTCAATCCCTGCTCTTAGCAAATCACAGTTCTCATGCTGGCTTTGCTTGTCAAATCGGCCTCTCAGCAGTTTGAGCTAAAAATTCCAGGCTATTCTGGAGATCAAAAATAGTTATTATGAGAAGCAGGTGCTTTTTTGAAATTCTAAAATCTGACTGGTTTTGAAATCATTATCACAAGGTGTTTTTGCTGGGAAAAGCTCCACCTTCACACTGTGGATTCCGAGAGAGAGGATGCCACAAAAGTCAACAGTTAACCTTATACAAATGCCAACAGCAGAATAAATCAGAAGCTAACAGCAAACCTCCAGTACTCTGAGGTCTGATCCAACAAGCTGTGTCTTTTCTGAACCTGGACACAAAAGTAAGAGTCAGGATGGCACTTTGCTGCCCTGGTTATTTATAGAGATCTACGCTTCCCCAGGACTGTAAATTCTCATTTTACCACTATGAGAATAGAAGAAAATCATTTGAAGTTTTTAATACGTACAAAGTCATGATACGTTAATCTTTACAAGGCTGCTGTTTCCTTCAGTTTTCTGATATAAAGATCACTTCCAGTGCTTTATTATCTGTCCTCATTTAATCCATTTCAAACATATCTGTGCAGCATGAAACACTGCTGTTGATCTCATTAAGTGTGTTCTAATAATTGCATATTTGAAGAAAGCTGAAGACAAAACCTGACTGAAATGAAGCTTGTAATGCAAAAGAACAAGAAAAAAAAATGAGTAGGAGTATGGTAATTACATGCTTACGACTGTGACAGTAGGCAAAAGAAAACAGAGCAGCAGATGGTATCTAAATCTAAAGGAAAATGTAAATGATGCTAAACTCAGACCATTCTCTTCTTTAGAGGCGTATTAGTTAAGACTCTTATTTAGATGGTGTATTTAGCTGCAGGTAGATGTTTCACCAAAACTGCCTGATAATTCAAGGGCATACATCCAATATAGGAGGGATGTAGAAGCCACCTTTATTTGAATGAGAAATCTCTTTATCAATTTCTATGTACTGCAGGGCCTTTACTTCACTTTCCTGGCCATGGCTACAACTCTGCTCATTAATAAATTTACATTAGATTTTGTATATATCACTTTTAGTCACACAAAACATCACCTTCTTTTGTGACCTTGGCAGCCTTAACATGGTCATTTGCAATGGTTATTTGCAATGTAGTCTGAGTCAGTAGTAACTGGCCTCTAATTCAGTGGGAAAAAATCATAACACTAAAAGTCAACAAAAAGTATCATCGACATTTTAGGACGTGCTCCCAGAGAGGCTGCTCAGCACCCTAATACCAGTGTCATGTGAATAAGTGCAATGGAAAAATCAAGCCTCCCCAGTTCTCTATGTTTTCAATAGAACATGAAAGGCCAGTTCAGTTCACGGAGCAGGAGGTCTGGCCAGCCAAGTGCTGACTTACAAAAGAGGTTTTCTAAAGGATGTTAGAAAGCAGGGCATGTGTGCAGTCCAAATGTCTCATCAGTGAAAAGTTATGTGTCAGCTTTAGTGAATAATTGGGTGAGTATAAACACAGTTAATAGGTTTCTCTGGCCTTGTTTTGCTCATGTTGCTATAATTCTGGAACAAGCAATGTATGACCATACTGTAGAGCCAGGCAGCATTTGTCTAAAGATATTTGTACTCATACTTTGTTTCTCCTTTGCAATGCAAAAGAGAGAAGAGGAAGGGAATATACATCTATGCTTTTTTCATATTTACATACTTCTATATTTATATTGCATATAAATATGTATGGTTTACAATGTATTCATCCAAGGAATAGTGTAAAAGCAATAAAATCTATTATCTGATAAAAATTATCAATTTTTAAAGTAAAAATATCACTATCATGAAATTATAATTATTTTCAATTCTCCTGTGTCAAGAGGACCCAAAGAATATTACTGCCTGGCAGCAAAAAATTAACACACATAGGCAGTGAGCTCATCATCTCAGAAGAACTTATGGTTACTTTAGATTACTTCCTCTGTTTTTTGGATGACTTGCTCAGACTTCCAGGGATGGAGGCATGTTCTTGCTTGTGGTAAAACCAAACAGATTACATTGGGGTTTTTAGGTGACAAAAGTACTAGCTGTGCCTTTCTAAGTTTACTTTTTTCTTCCTCCATAACCCAAATTCCATGTATGTTCCAAAATATCTGTCAATTTTAAAGTGTCCCAAGGAGAGGCAAGTACCCCGTGCGTCTCCATGACTTCCCAATCTTGTGCACCTTGCTTGACTCATCTCCACCACGCATGAGCTTCCATACCATGGCCTGAACCAGCAACACCCTTTCATGTTTTGCATTGTGCTCATGACCACCATTACATAGTCCTCATTCCAGGCTGCCTTACAATGTACTTTCTATCTCAGTTCCTTCCATCTCATGCTATGACCTGCAGGTGAGCTGACAAGTTATTGCTTGTTATTCTGTCTATTTTGCTTCTTTTAATAGATGCAGGTGCACACACTGTTGAAATGCTTCCCCCAGGAGCCCGCAGTTCTTAATCATCCTATTGAAGTGACTTTGCATTTGCCATAATTTTCACATTAACATAATTTGCACACATGAAGTTTGTCAAATTATGTGTTGTGAACAGCTGACTGAGTTGAGCTCTGTTTGTTTATCGACTGTCCACTGCCTGTTCACAGCTTTAGGGTGCTGCTGAATCACTCCCTATGAGAATAGAAGACAGTTATTTAAAGTTTTTAATGCATACGAAGTCATGATATGCTAATTTTTACAAGGCTGCTGTTTTCTTCCATTTCAATTTGAAGCTGTTCAAGAGACTTCAGATATTTTGGGCTAGGAGGGCATGAGCACTATCATTTATACTGAGCTGATCTGAGCTTACTGCTTCTAAAATGACATGGGGCACCTTGCAGGCTAACACATAACCTGGTGACATGCCTGGTCTTCAGTAGGCTGTCACAGTTTTTCTCATCACTAATGCATGTTGCACAGAGTCTTCCTACAGCAGCAGCAGCAGCATAACAGAAATAGCCTCATTGCTAAGCTGGCAGCAGCAGCCTCTATGGATAGAACAGCAAAGCATTAAGCCTTCAAAATAGATATATGTCCTGTTTATGTAGAGCCTGTACATTTTTGTCTTTCCATACTACATTTTTCACTCTTCTGATCCAACTAGCTAACATACATAAAACAAAGGATATTCCAGGCAGCCGTTTAGTGTCACTTGATGTGGTGTAACTGCTTGCTTTAAATGTCTTTCTTGCCCGGACAGAATAGGTATACATGCACACTGTTCCTGCCTTGGAGCTAAGGGATAAAGATGACAACGGATACAACAAAGATGAATCAGCAATAAGAAAAAACAATTAGCTACCACGTTGACCATGAAGACCTCTCTTTTTTAAATTCACATGTTTTTATATCAACGTTTCAATACATTTGGGGAGTTTTGCCTTGCAGAAAGAAATGTGCTGAGCCAGCAGCATGCCCAGGTGGCCAAGAATATGATACCTGGCTTGTATCAGCAATAGTGTGGCCAGCAGGGCCCTGCAGTGATTGTCTGCCTCTACCTGGCACTGGTGAGGCTGCACCTTGAATCCTGTGTTTAATTTTGGGTCTGTCACTATATGAAAGACATTGAGGTGCTGGAGCGGGGTCAGAGAAAGGCAGCGGAGCTGGTGAAGGGTCTGAGGCACAAGTCTTAGGATGAATGACTGAGGGACCTGGGGCTGTTCAGCCTGGACAGAAGAGGCTGAGGGGAGAGTTTATCGCTCTCTGCAACTACCTGAAAGGAGGTTGTAGTGAGGTGGGGAATGGTCTTTGTGACAGGACAGGAAGAAATGGCTTCAAGTTGCACCAGGAGAGGTTTAGATTGGATATTAGGAAACATTTCTTCACTGAAAGTGTTGCCAAGCACTGGAACAGGCTGCCCAGGGCAGTGGTAAGGTCACCATCCCCAGGGGTATTTAGAAGACCTGTAAATGTGGCACTTATGGACATGGTTTAGTGATGGACCTGGCAGTGCTGGATGAACAGTTGGACTCAACAATCTTAAAGGTCTTTTCCAACCTAAACAATTATGATTCTATGCTTTGAAAGGCTTGGTATGTTTAAGAAGATGTCTCCTACTTAGGAATGCTTCCTATGAGCCCCTACTCAAGAAATACAGTCCTGTTCTTGAATTAGTCTCTTTGCTTCAACACGCATTTGCTTATAACATGTGGATATGCGCATTGTTAAAGCTAATTGAACTTGCAGAAGCTTGAAAATTGAGCCTTTGCTTTTGGAACAACATATCAGTGAACTGAAAAGCACCAAACACTGCTGTGACTACTGCTGCCACCATTCCCTCCCCTCCCTCTTTGAGTTATTATAGACACAAGCACTGGTCATGCTACTCTGTTTATTTGTACATGAAGTACTGTTCACCTGAGCACAGGAGGAATGGAAAACAAGGAAAGCATTTCCTTGCTCCTAAGTCTCTTTTCTCTCACCTCCTTCTCCCTCTGGGTTGTTCTGCATGAGCATAGTGCCAGCACGTTTCAGGCTTTCTCTTGTTATTCTCTTGCCCCTTACACAGTTGCTCTTACAGGCATCTACACAATCATAAACTGCCTGTGAGAAACAACTAGCTGAGGAAGAGAGGCAGTTACAGCCGAATTCCAGGGAGTGTTCTGTTCAAACCGTAATGTACAATGATGGATGTGCCAGCTATCCACATCAGTTCCCATGTCTCCTTGCTGTAACACCTGTCTCTATTGGGATGGTTGCTGTTCTCTATTTCTTCCTTTTGCCAGCGGAACAGCATTACAAGGCTTATTTTCACCAAAACAGGGTGATTTTCACTGTGGTGAAAATAGCAGCAGCGACCTGGGCTATGGGCCTGTCTCTGGGAGACTACTGCTCTTTGATTAAAATACTATGCATACAACTTAGAGATGGAAGAAGGGGCAAAGGCAATAGGGTACCATGCATACCATGACAAAAGTGATCTTGTAAGTACAGAAAATGTTGTTATAAGCTCAGTGTTAACGTGTATCACAAAATTCCTGAGAACTGCAGTCTACAGAAGCAACGAATGAAAACCAAAATATCCTCATCATAGTACCCATTCAATGTCTCAAACATTTCTAATCTGGCTCATGCAAAGTAACGAATTTAGCTTAAAAATAATGAAATTAATAGAAAACACAACTGAGGGCATTGATATTTAACCATGTTTTCTCCAGACGCTTACAAATTGCTGATTTTTGGCTTTCTTTTAAAACTCCGAAGGCTTTAAAATAAAAGCAACCAACACTGAATTTCTTCCAGGGACATCTGTATAAATCCCAGTGTTGGCAGCATTTTGCCAGAGCTCAAATGACATCTTTTTATTAGTACTGTGTTTACTGCAGCACTCACAATGTGCTGGACCTTTCATAAACATTCATGTCTGGGTGAGTCATAAAGTTTGATGCAGAAAATCACCATACTTTCACAGCAGGAATCAAATAAAAATTAACTCTTTCAAGCCATAACCTGTCTTTGAATTACTGGTAAGGAATTCCATCAAATGCAGTGTCAAAGTGGCTGGGCAATTTTATCTTCATGGCAGTAGGTTTTGTATGGCTTCAGCAGATGACAGTTTGTTCTTGTTTCCTCTCTAAAGCCTCTTTACAACCTGGCATATGAAAACATAGCCAAGTTCCTAAATATTTCAAAGTAGCATTTTCAGATTTCAGTTCTAAAGCTGCAGCTTCATCACTGAAACTAATTAAATGAGATATAATCAGGAAAGCTGATAAATGCTACAGACTCCTACACTCTGCTCTGATTTTTACTGTAATAAGGCCACATTAGGGCTGTTTGGTTTTCTAATGCCAAACAATTGGCAGCTCTGCAGTGCTGATGCCCCCTGAGGGCTGCCTGTCCTCTTAACTGCTTCTGTCTGCTGAAAGTAAACCTAGGAAGTGGATACAACATGCCTCCACACAAGGCACATAAACACACACACAGGGTCACAGAGATTCGTTTCTACTCTATCATTTTTAATATCCTTATTTGCCCCTTCCTCCCTGTGCAGACTTTATTTTCTTCCTTCTAATAACTGACATTTGTTTGATATTAAATTGCAAATGGACAATTTCAACATCCTCAGCAGTTCATGACTTTTATAATATGTTTTTAGAAATTCAACATCTCTTTCCAGGTTCTGTGTTTTGGGACAGTGATGATTTAGAGCTGTGCTTGTGCCTGCTATGGGACAAATGCTCTGGGCAACAGGTGGTAAACAGAGCCCCGGCTTGGCTTATTTCACACATGCTCCATCCTCCTACCATGAAAAGGATATAACACCTTCTTCTTCTTCACAACAAACGTGAAATTTGTACTGCATCGTAAACTCATTGAAGGAATGCTTCTTTGACCATTCCATTTCCTACCCCGAGCTTTTACCAGCTTTCTTCCACTTCCATTGGTGTGAAAATTACCCAGTCTTCTTCCTGCCAGATCCCAAATTTCAGAGTAATGCTCTGTTATTTGAAAAACTACAGTTATCAACATTTGAGGAAAAAAATATGCCAGCATCTACTTCCGAAGTCTCTGGCTTAGACTGGAAATCTTGAAATGCCAACACTTAGACTGTTCTTTGTTAGTCAGCTCACTGCTGTTCTTTGTTAGTCAGCTCACTGATTGCTTCTAAACTAAGGACTGTTTGAAAATTCAGGAAAAGGCAAGTTCAGGGAAGGTTATTCAGGACAAAAGGAGGAGCAGAAGATTTCAACTTGAATCCTCTTTTCCATCCCCCAGTTTTATTCTGAAAAAGGGGCTCTCCCTCTCCCACCCCAATCTCATGCTTTTTCTGATCTCATTTCCCAAACACTAGACCTAAGATGTTAACAGTTTCCCTGTAGATCACAAGGATGAGTTACAGGGAAGCTCTATATTTTATACAGATCTGGTCCATAATGTTTCCTCTTAATCTGTATTAATGGTGCATTTTCAAAAGCATGGAAAGCTCTTGTCCCCAGAGTTAGTACCAGCAAGCCACCGAGCAAGTGGCAGGGTGAAACCCCATCATTCTCAAGTACTTACTACATTTGATTCTCAGCCTGATAACAGCAAATCATCCAGCAGTCAAGGAATTAATAATAAATCTAAGAAATGTGATAATCTGAAACGTACTCGCAGGAGACTCATACTGCCTTAAGAATGATAGATTGCTTCCAAAGCCAAGATGGAAATGAATCAATTCAGTTGTATGAACACTTTCATTAGTGAGAAACTGATTCTGTAATGTTGGACTTCCTCCAAAACCTGTATGTTCTGCGCACCACTTAGTGCTTAATGCATGGTTATTGACAATATAGTACCATAGTAGTCAAATTTACAGTGACTCAGTCACCGTAAAGCCATCCTTGGCTTTCTTAAGGCAAAGTATGCAAGGAAACACTGCTGTGAAATGTCAGTAAAACCAGAAACCAGGTCTCTGAAGAGTAACTCTCAAAGTTCTAATAGTCAAGGAACTTTAGTGTTTAGAAATGACAATATAGCAACAAACAATAACAAAACCATTTAGAACTAAACTGAACAGGTAGATTTAACAGCTTACACTTTGTTTCTGGTGGAGCTGTTGAGCTGATGGTCTTAGTTCTTCAGGGCAACCATAGGGGGCTAAAATGTTGCCAGAAACCGTTATGTTCAATTGCAGTGACTCTACAGGTCATTCATTACGCAAATACAGAAAAATAACTCTTAGGCAGATATAGGATAGATCATAGAAGCAGAGTCTGGGTTTCCAGACACAGAATCATAGACTAGTCAGGGTTGGAAAGGACCTTAAGATCATCCAGTTCCAACCCTCTTGCCATGGCCAGGGACACCCCACACTAAACCATGGCACCCAAGGCTTTGTCCAACCTGGCCTTGAACACTGCCAGGGATGGAGCATTTACCACTTTGGGCAACCTGTACCAGCACCTCAGAACCCTCACAGTAAAGAACTTCTTCCTTGTATCTAACCTGAACTTCCTCTGTTTTAGTTTGAACCCCTTACCTTACTGTTACAGCCTTCCACTCCTTTCCAGGTTATATTGTAAAGCTTCCGGTTCTGCTTGTGCAAACTTGATCTCACTTCAGTCACCAGAAGCTGATTTGTGAGCTGGGTCAGAGCTGGGGCATGCCACTAAAAGACCATCAAATTAATGATTCCACTCACCTGTGAGTTAAAGGGCTCACAGAACTATAGTAAATAAGAATGTGATTTTAACACCTTTTACTTTGAAGCTATATAATCAGATCCAGATCCTTATGGTAAGAAATAGATCTCAAATTTAAATCCCCCTGGTCTATTCAAGTGACATTATGCCGCCAATGATCCTTATTAACCCAGGTATTGAATTTCTGTCACATCAAACCACAAAGAGTAATTCCATTTTTCATATCTTTACTTGCTGACAATAAGACTGGCTGAATTTCCTTAAATCTTTAAGTAATGGTTTATTCTGAATGCTCTTTTTGCTGCTCTTGGGATTGTAAGGAGTTAATAAGAATCATTTGTGCTGTTGACATAAGTTGTTCTGTTGACATAAGTGGTGTATTAAATTCTAGAGAGCAGCTGCTGCAAATTAAGTGAGAGCTAATGGCTAGAATAATTAAAATATGAGGTGGTTGATATAACTTCACATTATAATGGTAGGAATCATTAGTAACTGCTTTCTCTAAACAGCATCACTATTTCAGAATATACAGTACTGATTTGGAACAGAAAAGGATTCAAAAGAGAAAGCTTTCTGTTCCTAATTGTGATTTGATATTACTATTCATAAGTATTGCTTCCAACATGCAAAAGAGGTTTTTTGCTTGCTTATTTTGCTTGCAAAAAGCAAAATGCTGTTTTGGTTTGGGGTTTTTGTGCTTGTTTGCTTATTTATATTTTTGAGGGTGTGGGGGAGATGCGTGGGGTTTTTTCATCTCATTCTGTATATATATTTTCAACTACAAACCTGGTTGGGCTCTTTCTGTACAGGTACTTATCAAGATGCCATGCTTGAAGCGACATCCTGGATCTCTATATTTATATATTTCTTTGATCTGTGTATTTCCTATTCTATATACCCTTTTCTGGCCTTGAAACCCACCGAACAGACTGATGCTTTACCCTCTGAGACAGTATCTTTCAGGTGCTTTAAGCCCCTGTCCACTCTGGATATTGAAATTCCTCAGTGTGGAGTGAAGGACAGGATGATTTATTTAAGCCACGGGGGAAAAGTATTCGTTTTAATATGGAATTCATTGGTGTTGCAAGACAACTTTAAATACATCTATAACGTCATAAAGTCCCGCAGAAATGATAAAATTTGAATGCAAAGGATTCCGTATGGAGCTATAATTTAATCTTACCTTTTTAAACAACCTCTATGCATCAGTCCATCAATTTTTTCTTTACTTATATCCTGATCAGGACAACAAAGCTTTCTAAATTGCCCACAACTTCTCTTAGAATAGCATTAAGCTAAGAAAGCAGACATTTGCAGAGCAGTGCAATGCTACTTTGTAGTATTTTGCTGAAAAAACCCTACTTTCAGAAGTGCTGAGATACCTTCAAGAGCCCCAGTATTGCCTCCAGATGCGATGCTCTGATGACCTTCCCAGGCGAAGATTTGCCCTTCATCTGGGAGCCCCTGTTTGAAAGGTCTCTGAAGATCGGTTTAGTAAAGAGAGACAAGCAAAGCAGCCTGAGCAGAAAACTGTGGGAAATTGTTTAATCCAGCCTGTGCAAACCACCAGACACAGGGGAGGGGAAGATGGGCTTAACCTCTGAGCCTGGCACTCCAGCAGATGAATAAAGACACTCATATAACTGAAAAGGCCAATTAAGTATGTAAACATGCAGCTATAAAGTACCTTTATGTTCACTGCCTAAAAGTTTTTCACAGGCTTTCCAAAATCCTATTCTTGGCATATTTTACTGGCAAATGTATTCATTTCACACAGTTATGAGCAGAAATATTATACCAAAAAATGTCCAGTCAATACAGCCTCTGAAATTTATAAAAGGCTTTAAGATGTCATTTTTCTGCCTAATGAGCAAGGAGCAGACAAGGAGCATGACAGCACTGTTAAAAGTTTTCATGTGAAGCAGTAATTCAAATCTCCATGAACATAAATATGAGTAACTTAGGTTAAGAGGACAGAGAAGTCACCACAGCAGCTGAGCAACACATTGTCCTGCAAATCTGAATGTGGACTTGGCGGGTTTGTAAGTCTCAGGTAGGTATAAACTGGCTATGCAGGCCGTAAAATGGTTGTTATACCAGTGGAAGATGCAGAGAATGGTTAGTTGGTGACTTACTGCTCCAGACACAATACTGCATTCACTATGAATTAACCTTATTGAACATAAATTTTGCTGCTAAAGAATCATATAGAGTGTTATAGTGAAATACAGAAGTAATCTCAAGCTAAAAGACCTTCAAAAAGAAATTAAAACAAGCACATTAGACTAAGGGTATAAATGTGAGGTAAATCTGGAAAATTAAGGAAATACCAGAGTAAAGACCCAAAACTTCTATATTGAACACCTGAAGCCAAAAAGTATTAATAGCTGCTTATTAAGGACTGTAAAGGACTGGGAAAATTGCTGGCCATTATGATAGCACAAAGAAGGGCAGGCAAAAGTGATACTAAATTTACCCATAAAATCAACTGTAAAAATCACTGCCCCTCTCTCCATGCATGCAGCTGCTCAAGTAAGAAAGGAAAAAGACATTTAAAAAGTTGTATACTCTTAATGAATATGAAATAGAGCTTCTTTGGGTTCCTGCTGAATAGTCAGTAGGTAGGCATAGAGCTGTTTCTCCTGCAGTGTTTCCGTAACGCTACAGCAGTGTATTGCAGCAGGAGGTGATGATACCACGATTTGTACAACTTGCATGTGCTTTTGCACTTCATCCCTCAGCCTTGTGGCTATAACTTGACTAAATTTATACAGAGACTGATCGAAAAAATAGATGGTAAAGAGGCACTTTTGCCTCCAAACTCATGCATTTTCAGACCAACAGAAAACACGTCATATGCCAATTTTTAAAGGTGACTCATAGAATGGTTTGGGTTGGAAGAGACATTAAAGCTCACCCAGTTCCAAACTTCTGCCATGGACAGGGACACCTTTCACTAGACCAAGTTGCCAAAGCCCCATCAAATCTGGCCTAGACCACTTCCAGGGATACCACTTTTACTCTATTCCAAGCTAATGCATCTCTGTTCTGGTGCTCTTTGCAAAGTTCAGCCACCTACCACACCATGATAAAAGAGTGAATCTGACTATAAAACTTTGTCACTGACTGCCAAAGTCCACACTTTGGGAAGCTGTCCCAAATTCACTGAAAATAATGAGCTGAAGTTAGAGGAAAAAACCACAACAATACATGAGTAAAAGAAAAGAAAGTAGTTGGTGAAAGAAAATGTGAGAAGCTTAAAATATTTAATTTCTTCACCAGCATAATCAACAACTTCATTTACATTCAATTTTATGAGTGTGTTGTACCCACAGAGTTCAACCTCCTTGTAAAAGCAATACTCAGATACTCCTAACAGTCTTCTGGTGCCAGTAGATTAAATTTGGGTTAGAGATTACCAAGATTCTCTACACTTACACCAACGTAAGTGGAAATAGTTTTAGTAGATATGGTTTTATTGGCTTCAACATTCCCAAGCTGATTTGCAGATACCGAGGTCTTGTCCTTGAGAGGTTATCTTCATGTAACTACTAAAATGGACGAGAAAAATTGAGATGCAGGGTGATGAAAGTGATGATTATTAAAGAGGTAAAAAATTAATAACTGGATAGCATGGCATGGGTAGTCAAGGAGAAGCCAGCAACTCCCAATGTATTTTATGATTGTCAGGGCTCTGCATGAGAGCAGATGGCTGATGGTTGGTATTATCAAGAAGAGTAGAATATGTCTTGTTTTAACCTTTTATTTGTTTAACCTTTAAGGTGCAGGTAAGATTGTGCAGCTGAATTTCTTATTACTTGGAAGAGATTGTATTTTTTATTCTTTGCTATCAGGGATGATCAAAATTCAGCAAATTCTTCATGTAAGTAGCTGTTAAAATGGGTCTGTAATTATAAAAGGATCGTATCCATCCTCCAGTTTTATCTGCTGTTGTTTCTGCAGGGTTGCCCATTTTCCTACAACGCTAAAAGGAGAAGAGATTAGAAGCACAAAATTAATAAAAAAGAACCATTCAATAGATATGGAAAAGGTAAATAAATAGAAAACACTGGTACTAGATTTAATGCTCCGTGGTTGGGATCTATTTAAAGGTTAAACAGCAGTACTAGGTATTTCAAAGAAATTAAACATTTTAACTCCCAAGTGCATAACTACAGCACTAAATAAGGCACACATTAGTTCAGTATTATTACACTCAGGGCAGGCATAAGCATCTTATCTCAGTATAAGACATTGACACACCTGAAGTTTCCAGTAAAATTCCTTTGAACTTGACTAGTTTCCAGTATAAAGGTGCTGGACTGCCAAAAAATAATTGCACAGACAAGTACACTTGACAGCTATTAGGCCGTTTATTTAGCAACGCCTGGGCTAAAATGGAATAAGGTCATCTGCGTTAGTCATAGTTCTGCTGTGCTGAAGTATGTGTAAGCACTAATTGTGGCCAGTAAAGAGCACTGAGCCTTCAGCATCTGATGTTACTGAGGTCTTCAATCAGGGTTCATCTAAATTAACTAATAGATATCAAAGAATTTCCCATCAAATCCACTTGTTGCTATCAAATAAAACAAAATAGCTTCTCATGGAGTGAACCTCACACCTGAAAACAAAGCATAGGGACCTCTAGGTTTGTAAATTAAATCTCAAACCAGCCTGGAACAAGGTAGAAAGAACTCACCTGTCAGTAATAAGATAGTGGTTTGTACCTTCAATCTGATTATCAGAGTGATTTAAATTTGTCTAGTTAGTTCCTTTTTTGCCTGTGCATGCCAACCACACCATTGGCTGAGTAGCCATGGGAGGGAGGAAGAAGCCACCTCAGAAACTCAGCCCATAACACAAAAAATCGTGCATGACCCTGATCTATTGTGGTGATAATAAAATCCACATATGCCAATGAACAAGCCAAATGCTAACAAATTGTCTACTGTCGTTACGCCTTATTCCAAAATCATTTCCCATCACTATCTGCACGAAGACACCATTAATCCTTCCCAGCTGCCAAAAAGCCCCTTCTCAACAAGTTGCTGTTATATTTCCTATACAAAAAGACATGGTATATAGAATGCTGTAAGCGTGGTAAACAGAATGAAATAAGTAAAATATAATTCCAGATGTTAATGCAATGATTGGATTATTTGCTTACCTCTATTACTTAATTTAAATGATGCTGACTGGGAGCTGGAGTCCCATAATTTCAGTTATAGAAAATACATCTGCACCATTTATTTTCTTTAAGCCTTTGCTGCCAAATGCTTTGCTCTTATTTAACAGTATCTGCAGAACAAACACGGGCTGGAATTGTCTAAGAAATTTAAGAACACAACTGTATTATGCAAAGGTTCATGATTATATTATTCATTCTGCAATCCTTTTATGTATTTACAAGATCCATTGACGAGAAGAAAAGATTTAATAGAGGTGGCACATAGTATTTTTACAGTAAGCTTTTACTTGCAATGTATTTTTCCTTCATTTTTAATGACACTTTGAATGTTTTTTCCGAGAATCAGGTCAAATAGGCAACTATAATAGCAATAAAAATGTTTTAAACAATTTTATTTGGAAATGTATGCCACAATCTTTCTACCAAGCTTATGAAGAGATGTTTATTTAGCCCCAGAATTTGGACTGGCTAAAATCATGCAACTGGCCTTTCATTTGGTATAATAAAGGTCATAACTTTGAAGTTAATGGAGCAAAATTGATTTTCACCAGCTGATATGTTGTGTTTATTTAGTTCATTCTTTCCCAGATCTGATCTGCATATTTCCTGAACCTCAGTTCTATCCTGCTGTATAATTTTGTTATTCAAAAGCCATTAATAAAGCCCAAGTCCTGCTCCCATAGAGTTGTAAGGCCAGAAAAGCAGCAGCAGTTGGAATGGCCAGATGAGCAGAGCATGCAGAGGAATAGAAAATCCTCTCCATGTCAGGGAAGTCAGTGGCACGAAGTGGCACAAAGTATGCATGAGCACAGAAGCACTGAGGCAGGACAAAAGCCAAGACAAAATATATCCGTGGATATATCCTGCCCATATCCATGACCAAGTCTGTCCTCTCACGCACGATATGACCAGCTGCATAGACAAGAAAGGCTTTGCTTCAAGTCCTTTTCCCAGGTTAAAGGGGTGCCATGCCACATTGCTGAAGTGGTCCTCATCCCATGTCTTTTTTGTTTTACTGTTAATTAATAGAGTAAAAACTCAGCCTTAAAATCCAGAGAAGAAAAAACATTTGTGGCATTAAACTCTGGAATCACAAGACATCCTTAAATATAAACAACCCAAGCAGGAAAGCTAAGCTGGGTTATTTGCATCAGGTTTTTTCTCCCAGGTATAATGGTGCTTGCCAAAAGGTGGAACTTCAGGGAAAAGGGAACTGAAATTTTGACACAAATTTTAATGATATTCAACAGAAGTTGACTCCTTTTCTCTCATGAGAACAAAATGTAAAAAGTGTAAAATCGTTTCTGAAATGCAAAAATATACCAATTTTATACTTTAGAAACAGCATTTTACAGTTTCTCATTCAAAACAACACTTCTTTATAAGTATCCCTCTCTTTTCTATTTTTAAAGAAAACAGATTTACAAAGGATTAAATAACCCAATCAGCAAAAAAATTCATTCCAGGTTAACTCAAAGCATCTTTCTACATTCTTCCTGCCTCTCTCCCCAAAACGGGGCTTATTTTGGTTCAACTTCAAATTTGCTTCTCATTTTTTTCCAACTGAAACCCCCCATTATTCATCCAGCTCCACTAACAGAAAGGCCTCGTGCAGAGAAATATGTATGAAAGAGGAGCTATGTAACTCTCACTACGACTACAGCCAGGCTGATAGAAGCAGAGCTCATGGATGCTGTGGTTCTGCCTGGGCTGAGGTCTATCGCTGCTGCCGCCACTGCCGAGCCCTCTGCCTGAGCCGACGGATGGACAGGCTGATCGGCTGCTTCCCAAACTTCTTCATGATCTCCTTGATTCTTGCCAGGTTGGTTTTGGAGATGGTGAAGTCGCACTGGGTAGCTCCCATGTCGTAGCCGACTTCGCAGGTCTTGGTGGCGGTGGTGTAGCCCTCTGCCTTCACAGCCACCACGTATTCCCCCGGGTTGAGAAGACGCCAGTAGTCCCCATCGGCTCCTGGTAGGAAAAGAAGCGGCTTTCAGGACAGCGTTGAGGAAGGTGCTGTTTATAATACAGAAATGCCTGCGTATTGATGACACCACAGGCAACAACCCTGCATCCTCACACCAGAAGGGTGTCAGTGATGCTGTCCCCCATCACACATAGCACTCTTCATCCTGCCAAATCCAAAACACAACTCAAAAGTTTTCCAAATGATGAAAAATGACAATGGGCTTTGATTTTGCTTAAGGCTTTTATCAGATGAAGTCAGAAAGGTCTTGAGGTAAAGGGTCACCTTGTGGGTGATTCCTAATGGGGTATAAAAGATCTTCCTCACATCAATTCTGATGAAAGAATCAAAAGAATCAGTGAGGTACCCATATCACTCTCATGATCCTGGCCAGACCGCCTTGACAAACATGTTTTGATAATATGCTTTGCATACTAAATAGTAATGCACAATATCAGCTCAGAGATCTGAGTATCCCCCCCGTAGAATCTTACACTGAGTTTTACTACACCGATTTTCCTGCACAGTATAATTCATCAGGGTACTTAATCACTTGCTTTACCTGTGAGCACATGAACAGCGATAACCCTAATCAACTAAATTAGTCATGGACAAGGCAAGATATATCTTAACATGTTGCTGAATCAGGACTTTGTTTTCTTCTTTCTTCCCCATAAATGATCTCAGATTACCCATACATACATAAGAATGGCTTTAGACCTCTTTTTAAATATTATTTTAACTAGCAAATATGCTTAGCTGTGGACTGAAAAAGGTGAAACCCTAATATCTAAAGTTAGTTTTGCACTCGGTCCTGGGAAAACAAACTGTGAAAGAAAGTGCATATTCAAATGTGCAATTCTTTATATAAATAAAAATGCACCATCTCTTGTATGAGGTTTTATAGCACTGATGAGAACTGACAGCCTTGGGTTTCTTGCAATGCAGTGTGTTGCAAAACCTAAATATGGTTTGCATAAAGATATTATATTTAGGAAAAAGAGCAAACTAACCTCTGTGTAAAGAAAATGGATTTTAGTTGAGGGATTGGTAAAATAAAAACCATGTTTGCGAACTGCAAGTGTTAATAAAGGGCAGTATCAACTATACCCTGGTGTTGCAGTCTCTTAACACAAGGATAGCAGCTTGCTTAGGTTTTTCTTTCAGCCAGTTTGACGCCACTTGGGGTGATGATGATGATCCAGATTCTCTATTCCTCAGGGCTCAGGCTCTGTCTTAACTATTGGGTCCACTGGCACCTTAACCAAAGGACAAAACATAAAGCTGTCCAGGTTTATTGAATTTATCCCAAAGGGCTGATCTGTAGCTGTAAATGCTCTGGCAATACTACAGGGCTGGCAAAGGGCTACAGATCACCCAGTGTGTGGCCATGAATGCATCCCTGCTCACAGGCTGGCTTTAGCCCCTGGTGCTCAAAACTGACCCACATTTTCTGACACATTTAACAAGCAGTTCATCACAGCCCCACACAAGGCCAGAGAAAAAGCAACACATTCATATCCCACTGATAAATTACTACAAAGCTGAATATTAAGCTGTTAGCAGGATGGGTTTTACCTCCTTTCCATTTACAAATAAGCAGCCATTAGCATTTCTGACAGCTGCCATTGCCCAGAATTTAATACCAGGCTTAAAGGTTTTTTTTTCAAATCAGATTAAATGCAGTAAATAAAAAATTTCAGAGCAGATGGCAAGAGAAACACAATTAAAAATACAGATAAATGTAGTAAATAATAGGTTAGGTAAAAGAATAGGCTCCAGTGGGAGCAGGTTGGAGGTAGACTACATCTATCTCCATCTATTGGGTCAGGAAAAGAATTGCCGTGTCTGCTTAGATAAAATAAAGATGCATAAAAATATGAATATAATATTATTATAACTCAAATGTGTCAGATGACTCCATAAACACGTCAATTAAGAGGAATACTCTGAGTCTGGAAGGACAGACCTTTGTTACAGTTGTCATATTTACGCTTAGATGTACCCAATTTGACTAATGTATATACCTTATAAAAATCAATCCTAATGCTCTGTTACCTACAAAAGACACTCCAAGAAAGCTAGCTGTAGTACTGCACACCCAGTGCATGTAACTAAACCTTAACTTTTCTGTACTGAACAGGCAGCCATGAATGAGGATGGAGTTATAATATGAGAATTATGCTTATCTTAGGCTAATGTTATTAAATATTACTAAATGCTTCTTCAATATCTTTGGGGTTTGTTAGAGAATATATATTAAAGTAATATGAAACATCAAAATATTGATAAAATTTATCTGTACACTATATGAAATTATATTAACTATGCTTTATTATTATAAATTGTGCAAAAAAATATATTTTAAGAATGCTTAATCTATATTATAATGATATAGATAAGTCATCTACTTAAAATCAAGTTTATCACTATTGACAATGAAAGCAACGTTCAATAATTTCATTGCCAGTAGTGATAAACTGACAATGAAAATAACGTTCAGTAATTTCTGCCTCACGTTCTTGTGCAATTTTGTCCCCAATCGTACACACATTATCAAACAGTCGAACAAGCATAACAAGCCAT
>WYDI02010231.1:0-12127 GCA_009867235.2 Psittacus erithacus | reverse complement strand
GGCCCCCTGGCGCCTCCGCCCAGCCCCCCTCCGCCACCGCCGGCCGCTCCGCCCCGGAGCGCCGCTGCGCCGGGGTGCCCGCAGAGGCCATGCTGGGTCCGGCCGCGGCCTCAGAGAAGCCCGGCCGGCTCCATCTCCGCCGTGCGTCGAGCGCGCTGAGGGGCCCGGCGGGAGCGCAACATAGCGGGGAGGGGAAGAGGGAGGGAAAGGGGTGGCCCTAGCCGCACGTGTCAGCCAAAGTCCTTTGTGACTCCATCCTCCCTCAGTCTCGCTCCGCTGCCGTCGGCTCCTGCCCCCCGCCGCAGCATGCCCGCGACGCCGCGCTCAGCAGCTGCCCGCCGGGGCCTCGCAGGCAGCCCGCCCGCCGCGGGCGAGTGCCGCCCGCTGCCGCTCCGCCGCCCGCATCCTCCTCTCTCCGCGCCGCCGACACCAGTGTCAGAGCTCCGATCTGCGGGGGGTGCTGCCGATCTGCGGGACGGAAAGCGAGCAAGGGAGGTCAGCGGCGCCGGCTCCACCGCCCCTTATCCCGCCACCGCAGTCCCGGTCTCTGCCGACCCGACCCCACGGGCTGCGTTGAGCTCCGGGGAGCGCCAGCTGCCCACACCGGGAGAAGGGTCGCGGGAATGCCCCAGAGACCGTGTCCTTGGGGTCAACACACAGATTTACATAAGAACAGGGGCTGACACACACGACCTTGGGCCTCGACCAGAGTGCGACCCTTTTATTAGGCGCCGGATGCGGCAACCAGAGGTCGCCGTGCCAAGCCTTTTATTTTCCAGCCTAAAAATAAACACGCTGAAATAAATACTCCGCTACAACTCGGCGGCCCAGGGAGCGGCAGCGGGCGGAGGAGAGGGGAACAAAGCCGATACAGGGCACCGGAGGCGGGCACCACAGTAGCTAGCACCCCGGGGCCGACCTCGCCGCCTAAGCTTTTCTGGGTGCCCCCCGAGCCCGCGAACACGCGGGACCGCCGAGAGATCAGTGATGCGCAGCCGTGCCTACCCGGCAGCGAAACGCGTTTTGCCTCCTTTGTCCGCTTTTGTCTCCCCACCGCCTTCTGCTCGGTGCGGCCGCATGGAAGGGCGGGCAGGGGAGGTAGCGGCAGACCGCGCAGCCGGGCCCCAGAAGCAGCTCTCCCCCGACTCCCGGTGTGGGCAGAGGGGGGAGACGGCGGGGCGCACCGGGCTCCCTCCTCCCGGCTGCGGCGGGGAGGAAACACGGGGCTACTCACCGTGCCTGCAGAGCGGGAGGCGGCAGAGGCTGGAATCAGCGGGGCCCCGCACCCGTCACCCGACGCCAGGTCCCCCTCGGCCGCCTCCGCCTCCCCGGGCAGGTCGGTGGAGCGCAGGCGCGGCCGCTGCCGCCGCCGGGCCGGACAAGGCTGAGCGATGCCGCCTGGCACTCGCCTCTCTTCCAGTCTCTCTCGTAGCTGACAAGGAAGAAGCTCAGGGACCCCTCGCGACCTGCACCGACAGGGCAGAGCGGCAGCCCTAGTAACACACTCTCGCAAGAGCCTGCGGAGACCCTGCGGGAGGGTGAGCCCGGGGGCAGGGCTGTCTTTGCGAGGGGATGCCCGGTGTCGGGGCTCTCCCTCCTCCGGAGCTGCCGAGCGCCGCAGCTTTGCGGCGGTGGCTGAGAAAGTCGGGGGAGTGCCTCAAGAAATATAAGGCACAGTGCTCAGCCCCAGGCGGCATTCGGGGTTTCCGCGGTGTGTAAAAGGTCATGAAAAACGAGACCTCAATTACAGCGTCTGCTGCAAAGTGAGAAGAACGGACACAGTGATTATCTTTTTTTATTTAGTGGTTTAGGAAAATAGAAAGCTGGGCCACCTGATGATCCATTTTGTCCAGGGTCCTGGCTCCAATGTAAACTATCTCCGAAAGTGGAGAACATGCACAAAACTTGGAAAAAGCAGGTGCTAATGCAGGAAAAGTTTGGTGTTTACTCCTCACAGAGTTTCTTCCTACCCCTCTTCTCAGTTTGTGTAATGTTATGGATTACAGTGGTTTGGTTTTCTCCCAACTGTGATCTTAAAGATCTAGTACAAAGTCTAGATATTCCTGCAAATGATGACATTTGTTGTGGCTTGATGCAGTGTGAGCTGATGAAGTATTCCTCTCTTTTCTCCAAGTTTTACCATAAAATAATGCCAACGAATACACCAAAGAGGTATGATATCCTAGACATTACTGAACAGCTAGTGCTTTTCTGGCAGGATTGAGGATTTACCCTTGATTTGTTTCCTCTCCTTTAACAAAAAAAAAAAAAAAAAAAAAAAAAAAAGACTCACCACATTTGTTTACTTGTTTATAATCCTGATGGATAAGATAGTTTCATAGGATACTACTTTTAATTTTTATCAAGCTTCTGCTTGGTACCTCTTTGTGTTTGCTCAGCACTCAAACAGCTAAACTCAACACAGCCAAAACAATACATTGTTTTTCCTAGGTTGAATATGAACCATCAGTATGCTCAGGTAGCCAAGAAGGCCAGCAGCATCCTGGCTTGTATCAGAAATAGTGTGGCCAACAGGACTAGAAAAGTGAACATCCCGCTGTACTTGGCACTGGTGAGGCCGCATCTTGAACACTGTGTTCAGTTCTGGGCCCCTCAACTCCAAGACAGACATAAAGGCGCATCCAAAGAGGATCAATGAAGGTGGTGAAGGCTCTAGAGAACAAGTCTTATGAGGAGCAGCTGAGGGAGTTGGGGTTGTTTAGCCTGCAGAAAAGGAGGCTCAAGGAAGACTTTATTGCAGAATAACATAGCAGTTGCAAACACTAAAGCCTGAAAATAGGTACAATTTCAATTCTTTCCACAGTGGCAAACCTATCAAGAGACAAAATTGTGCTTAAGACTAGGTGAAGTTGTTTGTCTCAGGAATTTATTCCAGCTGAGTACAGGTGCCAAAATGCATGACTTCCCTGCTTACTTTTGGCTCTGATTACTTAAATAACAGGTTAGCTCAGCAAAGAGAGTATTTGTAGTCTGCAGTGGGTATGAGCATCCAGTGCCAAGTGATGAATGGGAAATCATTATTACTCTCTTCACTTGACAGGTTAATTACAGAAGGTGCAATTATGGTACCCAACTTCACAATAAAATACAAATGTATAAGACTTATTATGCAAACTTTCTGCCTTTAAAGTTTCACCATAGTGAATTCAAAATATATGGTATCACTCAAGCACAAAGCAATCAGTGTTGCAGAATGGTCTGTGGCTACAACTGCAAAAGAACATAGTTCCCATTTTGATAGATTAAGGACATGGGCTGACATCCTACTTTTGGTTTATATGTGTTAGTGAAAGACATTATTAAGTCAGGACTACTGGAAGACAGACCCTTCATCTTAACAGTTCCTATTTTCCCAGCTGCCAGCCTCCTTCCCACTTTTATGGGATGCCTCTGCTGTGGTGGTGAGCACTTGCACAGCACTCTCAGCCGCTGTTCTTTAAGGGACACGACCTCTCATCAGAGGGATGGTAACCATGAGCAGAGGGGAAGAGCAGTTCCGTAATGCAGGCTGTCTTGGTCTCATGAGTTGTGTCAGTTTCAGAAGAGAAGGAAACATCTACAAAGGCACCATCTTTTTAAGGTCGCACTTTAGTCATGATGGATTCGATGCTTTAAATGTCCTTGCTAATCCAGGGAGCTGTTGGCACCCAACAAGGTGCCTCAGCCTGGTCTATTCCAGGCCACAAAGAGAGGGAAGAACTCAGCTGAAGGGTGGTGTGAGTTGATGGCTCTGCTTTTCCTTTAGTATTTCACATTTCCAGACAGGTTTTCCACTTGTTGCTATGCCACAGGGGCAATAAATCAACACACTTGTCTTCCTTCTCCTTTTGCCTAACACTGCTGCCATTTTTGGGCAACATCTGCTCTTCATTCCCAGCCCAATGTTAATAAAGCAATAAGCAAAACAGGATGTGCATTAGGAGCTTAATGGGCTTTATGTCCTCCTGGAGCGTGAGCATTGGGAAGCATGAAGTGAAAGGACAAGTAACTTCACTTCTCAGGGACCCTCACCAAGCCAGTGTCCTAATGAACTCCCGAGGGCAGCTCACCGCTGGGAGAGACCAGCTCATTATTTTTATCTGGGAAGTCAGAGAGAGCACTCATAACAGCAGATCCTAAAATAAAGAGCTCATTTAGTAAGAGAAATCAGCTTAACCACAGTCAGATACTGTTTAGATAAATTCAAGTTAATGTTTATTGGTCTCTAGAGAAGAGCTAGCTACAGTTTCATGAATGAAATAAAGAAACTGTGAATGCCAGGGAAGTGCAAAGCAATAGGGGAAAGGAAGAAAAGAAAAGGCAGTCTCAGAAATAATGGTTAGATTTAGGGGTGTCCTGGGTTCAGCAGCAGCAGTCATTTTTCTTCTTCTTAGTAGCTGGTGCAGGACTGTGTTTTTGACTTTCAGCTGGAAACAGCGGTGATAACACCGATGTTTTTAGTTGCTGCTCAGTAATATTTACTCTGATCAGGGACTTTCTGAGCCTCATGCTCTGCCAGGGAGGAGGGGAAGTCAGGAGGAAGCAGAGACAGGACGCCTGACCCAAACTAACCAAAGAGGTATTCCATACCACAGCACATCATGCCCAGTATATAAACTGGGGGCAGTCACCTGGAAAGGCTAGATCACTGCTCGGTTGGGCTGGGTATTGGTCAATGGGTGGTGAGTGGTTGTATTCTCTTCCCTTGTTATTTCCCTTATCATTATTATTATTGGTGGCAGCAGCAGCAGTTTGTGTTATACATGAGTTACTGGACCATTCTTATCTCAACCCGTGGGAGTTACATTCTTTCGATTCTCCTCCCCATCCCTGAGGGAGCACAGGGTGGGGAGGAAGGGGGGGAGTGAGAGAGAGACTGCGTGGCTTACTGGGCTTAAACTACGACAAGGGGTGACAGCTGTGAGCATTGAAACTGTACATATCAGAGAAGAAAGGGCTACCTTTTCTCACTGAAGTCATTATTCTACATTATATGTTACCCTTTGCCATGCCCTCCCATCCAGGGAGCAGCATCATGTTCTACAGTGGGGCCAGGGTGGTGGGAGCAAGGAGTAGCAGGATAAAGGCCATGCCACCTGTATTAGTCATAGTGATATTTCTCAGGGGCTTACTGTTATCTTTTAGAAGATGCCAAGTCTCAAGAGGTAAGTTACAGGGAATCTGTATTTTTAACAACTGTGTAAGCAAAACCACAATGTTTAAGTATGTTTGTCTGAAAAAGCTAGCTAAGCATCTTAAAAATGGGTCTGACTTGTGATTATTTATGTCTATTTCCTATGCATGTACACACAGAAAATCTCTTCTTTTGAAAAATAAATTTAAGTGTAAAATGTCTCAGTTGTTCCTATACATAAGGAGTGTAAAGAATAAAATAAAATGAAAAAAATAGAAGAGAAAGCATAGAAGAAACAAGGAGAAACTAAAGCACGTTTTCTTTCACTACATGCCATTAACATCTGGAGATCATATTGATAAATTTAAGTGACAAACTAGGAGGCAAAATAATTCCCACTCCTGCAACATGTCAGACTGTGCTAGGAATTTGTCTAGTAGGGCACAGGGAAGGGGAAGGATGCAGGAAGCTTTCAGAGTCAGCACAGGACCTCTGTGTGGGCAGTCTCTCAGGTCCAAGGTGAGCTGTGAGGGCTCTCTCTGTCCTTGTGCTGAGAAGAGGAGCAGGCCCTTTCCTCCACTCTGGAGCAGGGCTGGAGCGCCTCACTCAAACTCCTCAGGGTGCTGAGGCTTTGGACAGCTTTGAGACATCGTTCATCCTTCAGCGCAGTGCTCTAAGTGCTGCACTCTTGCCCTAAGCAAGGAATATCTAAAGGCAGATAATCCACCAGCTAATCATCAAAGGTATCTTTTTTTCCCCCAAGTTATTTAAAAGTAAGATATACCAGATTATTAAACACCAGGGTATTTTGTTAGGAATGTTTACAGCGGCAGTAAAATGAGATATCCTATATGCCTTGAATGTAAAAGCACTTTTAGTGCCTATAATTGTTTCCTAAGATCAACACCTGTGGTTTTAAAGTCTTTTTTTGGTTTTTTCCCTACTTCCACAGTAGTATCAGGCATTAAGGACACATGAGATACTCACCCAATCTACGTGGGAGAGGAAGAAGGGAGTTGTACTGTGCCTTTCTATGACACTTCAATCTTTATGTTCACATTTTTTCCTCAAAAGTCCCAGTTCCTCTACCACACCCTGCTTTTAAAATGATACAAACATTCATCTGAAACTGTGGAAGCCTCTTTGAACCCAGGATCAAAGCCATGAATAAAGACTAAACCAGATTTCCCTCTCACTCTCATTCATAGAGATCTCATTTCTCAGCATCTGCTGATTTATTTCATTGTCACCTTTCAGTGGCCTTTTGGCAAGAATTCTGTATTCATGTATAAGCTAATGCATTTATATTTGGTTAATATATGCATTATGACCTTAACCATCCTTAAACATCATTCTCTTCCCTACACTTACATGCCTTTAAGTGTGCTAGTTTTAAGTGACAAAGTCAAAGTGCTTTGAAATAACAGGTTGAATCTGTATGAATTCCTTGACCATATACAAACTCAAAACTCCAAATTAAAATAGAACATTTGCTCATCGTTTTTTCCCCAACCTGATCATTAGTTTCTCTCAGGGGAAACACACTGGTAGAATCACAATATATTAGTGCCACAATAGAAGAAATATGGAAGAATGCCACTGAATAAAAATATCCTTTCCAAAAGTCAGCACACAGGAGCATAAAAATGTCTGGGAACTCCTGGGTCATCATCCCGCAATCCCAGTTACTGGGGCACCATAGACTTTTAGTCTGCTGCGTATTGCAGTGTGCCCTGACCACAAACACTACTAACTGCAGAATGTAAGGAGTTTAATACAAACCACCAAAAAACCCACAAAATCTATAATACACCATTAAACAGAGTACAAGAGAAAAATCAATCTCATTGCAAGCTTCTAAGTAAATCACTGTGTGTCCAGAGATAGTCACTTTAAAATATGCCTTTCTGGACTGTGCCAGTGTCTCTGAATTGGTGCTCCAAGGTGTCACTTCAGCCAGTCACCTCAGGTGAGAGTCCACAATGTGCCGCCTGCAATCAGCACTTGTGCCTTCACAGATAAGGGAAGAGCATTTGTCCAGTGAAAGGGCATGTAACTCAGAACCAATGATTTTATACAAAATCATGGAGAAGTGTAATTGGTAAGTGGCAATAAAGTAATTGAACCTAGAATAATACAGAGAAAGGTAGCACAAAATAAGAGTAACACAAGAAGGAGTGATGAGAATAGACTTTCATGAAATACATCGCCGTCGAAAACATGACAATGTAAGTGGTTCAGTAAATCTGAGAATATTAAAAATGTTCTTCAGTTGGGAGTACAGAGACTAGGTTCCTCCTGTTTCAGTTGGCCTGAAAAGGGAGAAAACTGCTGAGATGAGAGTTATACACTGACATAAGTCCATAAGACTTCTACTCCCTACATCTGGAGTGGTAAAGCCATTTCAAAGCCCTGGGGCTACCATACATCTCCAGCACTTAAACCAAATTCTCTACCTAGAATATGAAAACCAAAAAGGAATGTAGTGAGCTATTCACAATTGTCTGGTTTGAAGCAGTACAGTGTAAAAATCAGAGATACAAAAAGTAGCCAGGAAAGCAGCTGGTAAATATACACTGAGTTCAAAACAAATTTGCACCAGATATGAGAGCAGGGCTTTGTTCGGTTTTAAGAATAAACATTTTGCTCATCAAGGCATGTTTTACAGCCTTAGGGTCCCTATACAAATAAAGCTTGCAGATCTCTTAGAGGAATGCTTGCGAAATTATCCTGAAGTTATATATTTATTTTCATAAGGCTGAAAAAAGAACCAAAGGAAATGCTCTAAGAGGAACCATATGCTGAAACATTATTGACCTTTTATCGTTAAAAACATGTTTTTAATGTGGGCACTCTGACAGCTTATTTCAGCAACCAGTAGCCTCTGCAGCTGCTGACCCAAAGAAGCTTTCAGGCATGGCAGTCATGGAGGCTTATGTACAAAATCCAGTGATAAATTTCAAACTCCCATTCCATATTTAAGATCATCCTACTATTGCCCTGAGCAATAATCTTGGTGGCCCAAACTCTCATCTGAGTTATAGGACAAAGTGATTCTCCCATGTTCAGGACAACACTATTGGGTTTGTTCTGCTTATAGGATTGAGCTGCCACCAAGGATGAACACTGAAGGATGAACACTGACTTTAATCCAGTATCCATCATCTGGGCAATGGCAGCAGAGTGGAGATGTGGTGACCATTGACCCGGTGGGTCCTGTGCACAACAGGGTTGATGTTTCTTGTATTTCCTGAGCGTCGTCAGGTGGAGAGGAGAGACAGTCTGAGAGGACACCTTCTCAAAGGGGAAAAGCAAGATAGCACCATTTTTAATCCTTCAGTCTCCTACTGCAGGCTCTCCAGATGTGATTCAAATGCCTTGCTGCTGTCAATAAGAGGAAGGTGACTGTTGCAGTGTTTCTTTAAATTATAATATTCCCTATCAGATAAGCCAAGTCACCAGTCTGTGCAGCTCTTCAGCTTAGGATCACAGATACTAGTAAGATACTTAATGTTAT
Source organism: Psittacus erithacus (assembly GCA_009867235.2). Lineage (NCBI taxonomy): Eukaryota > Metazoa > Chordata > Aves > Psittaciformes > Psittacidae > Psittacus > Psittacus erithacus. Next base: position 3,476 of record WYDI02010231.1, on the reverse strand, counting down.
GACATACTGAGGAAGACCTATTCTCATTTTAGCTTTAATTAGCAGGTAAAATCATAGCAGAAAGATAGGAAATTTTCATTACAAATACTGGTTAGAATAGAGCGAGGCATTGCCAGAAATGGAATTGCAAGAGGGGCTCAGGGACTGAAGTTCCCTGTTCTGCAAATGCAGTTTCCACTCTCCTGTGGAGGGAAAAGGCTCTATCTGCTCCCTTCCTCCACTCACCCTGGCTGGCAACATGGCTGTGGCCTGGATACCAAGTGCTATTTTGTCTGTTGTATCTGTGAACAATAATACAAGTTGCAAAAAAGTTAGGGACCCAGCAGGGTGGGAAAACTGTTGACCCAAGTGTGCTCTGGAGAATGAATCCATCCAGCCAAAGCCAGGCACTACAGTCCTCCTCTCACCTAGACAGTAATGTCTATAAGGACCATAAAGTCCTGGGTGTTGTGCAGTGCTTGAGGACACGCTGCAGAGTGTGACCTCAAGGCTCTCAGGGTGGGCTTGAAGTCATATGGGACATTGCTGGGACTGTGGCTCCCATTGTTAGCAGGAGCAAACATTGAGTTTCTTATTGCATTTACTCCTCCTCAGAAACCTTTCTGGTCCACAGGGACAGAGCTTGTTTTTGTATAAGAAATGCTGCAGTGTGTCCACTTTCAATATATAATATTGCCTGTGGTGAATAGAATTAAACTATTTTACATAGAAAATGGCTATGTAAAATTAATCCTAAATAGTTTTAAAGGGAAATCCTGCTTAAAATGATGCTTCTAAAGCAGACTTTCACTCAGATGTTTTTAGTCTGTCATTGTTGCCGCTGCAGCTATTGTCGATGGATCTGAAATGTCAGAAAATGGGCTTCCTATCTGTCACCTAAAGGGAAAGTTGCTCTCAGCGTAAGGACAAGATGAAATAAAGCTTCAAAGGCAGTATTAGCAGGCTTCTTTAAGTATTAAAACTCTTATTTAGAAGTAGAAATAATACTCAACAAAGAGAAGACCATTAAAAACACATGCACATGTGTGCACACACACATGGAAACTGCACTCACACTAGAAATAGAGAGAGTTGAACTGAAGAGTGAAAGAAAGGGTGTGAATTCAATGGAGCTGTATAAAACCACTGAAGAAAGCAATCCAAGCTGCAGAAGGCATTTTAGTTCTCTCCTTATAAGGTCCCCAGTGCTAGCTCCTTTACTGCTCATTGTGTAAGCAGAAATTACCACGGACACGTGTTTGTGTTCTGTGAATTAGCAGATGGGGGAAGTGGTGAATCCAACAAGGGGATTTTTTTAAGTGTTAGCTCCACCCAAGAGATGAAATGCTGTCCAAAGACAGAGGGTATCCTCCAGGTTATTGCCTCCTTCAAGCTCCTTGAAGGAGAAACAAAAAACCTACATGCATCTGAAACCTCTTTAGGAGTGTCTTTGACTTCTTTTCAAAGGAGAACAGGCTGGAGAACTGGGAGGGCCAGTCCCATCCTCCCAGACATGACCTCCAGTTAGTGCCTCCGAAGAAGTTAGTGCCAGCAAAGAACTTAACCCAATGGTCTCAAAACATCAACTCCACTCAAACACAGCATTGTCTCACTCTTCCCCACTGGCAATAGCCAGGTCACAGTGTGCAGATGCCAGAGCATATGTGCTGACCAGCACTTGAGGTGCCTATCCATGGCAGCAGGTCCTACAACAGCGGCAAGTGGTGGCAGACAGCACCTCTCAGAAGATGTGATTTTCAGTAGGACCCTGTTAAGAGGGGCCCTGCGCTGAGAAGTGCAACAGCCCCGTCCCCCACTGACCTTGGGTCAGCAATTATGTTTCAGCAACAAGCATATAATGCAAACATGAAGAGAAGTATGGCCCCCAGAAGGATGACAGCAAAAAGCCAAAATACCTTTGGAGTTTTCAACTGTTTAAAGATGATAGAAGTTAGGTTTTTGTGCAGGGGTTGTAGACTAAGAAATCACTTTGTCCAGCAGTCCTTGAACAGGTGAAATCCTTGAATTTAGCAGTGTTTTGGAATGTGTAATAGTGTTCAGATATGTAAAGCAGAAAATTTCTATCTCTCTTCACAGACAGCAGAGAGACAGCAGTAGACGGCAAAGAGCCATTCACACTCAGCTACCTGAGGGGACAAGTTTTGCGTGATGAGTCTTCAGACAGAATTCAAACGATGGTCTTCAGGTGCAAACAAATTCCTCCAACTGGCACTCTCTCAAGCTCCACTGCCATCATTTACAATTTGTCATGTCTTCCTGCATATTCCCTACTTTCCTGCCTTGCACTCATAAAAAGAGAGGATGAGAGATGTCTCCAGCTCTCAAATACTCTGCGGAAGACACTTCTGGAAAAGAAGACATGATAATATGCCCATCGTTCACAGTCTAAATGACAACATGCAGCATCAACTTGTAAATGTCAAGGTCATTTGTGGTATTTCTATTTTGAGTAAAATGGCTCCTGCTGTTTCCATGGTTTCACCTGAAATATGTACTGAGCCTCATTGTTAAGAACCTTGAAACCCAATCATTCTAACAAAAAAATAGCCATCCTCTTCTGTACGTTTGAATTTAAATGCAAAGCAGGCTGTATTTGCCCTAACTGGGTTTATGGATCTCTACATTGCATTTGTGAACAAAACCAGATGTTTGAATTATCCAATTTACCCTTCTTTTTGGCATATTGTGCAATTATAGCTTTAATTATTTCTACAGCATAGATTGCTTCTGAAGCAGAAAGATCAGCTTTATTGTTTACTACACACAAAGAAATAGCAGCTTTATTAAAATAAACTATTGAGAAAACATAGTAGCTCACAGTTATAATGAAAATTAAAAATAAACACAATATTCTTTAGAGAGAGATTTTAAAAGGTGAACATTGCTTCAGATTGTATTCTGCATCTTCCCATTCAGCTGTGGAAATACTAACAGTTATTAAGACTGCTGAATCTTCCAGGACAAAATAGTTATTTTGTCATCATTGCTGTTACTGCTTAATAACTATTAATCAGAAACAGAATGCTGGAAGGAGGTTGAAGAATGATTCAAATGAATAAGGCAAAGAATAGTTTAATGAATTTTAAAACCTCAAAATGCAAAATTAAAACTGTGGATACTGAAAGACAGAAGATTTCCATATTAAGGCCTTCAGTACTGTTTGTTTTGAGTTGTCAGCTTCAGTATACGCATATTTGCAGTATCACCGACATAAACACTATGTTTTGTCACCAAAATGAGGTTACAGAGATGTAGCTCCACTGATTTAGAGAAGTTGGAGCACTCACTGTATAGCGAGAAGCCCATTTGTATCATTAAATGGACACCTTTACAGCCCAATTTTAAGCAGAAAATAGAATATAATCAAGAGTTGAGCCAAGTCATTATTTAAATTTTTCCTCTCCTTTCCTTTCCTTTCCTTTCCTTTCCTTTCCTTTCCTTTCCTTTCCTTTCCTTTCCTTTCCTTTCCTTTCCTT
>WYDI02010230.1:0-28080 GCA_009867235.2 Psittacus erithacus | reverse complement strand
GGTTGGACAGAGCCTTGGGTGGCATGGTTTAGTGTGAGGTGTCCCTGCCCATGGCAGGGGGGTTGGAAGTGGGTGATCTTAAGGTCCTTTCCAACCCTAACTATTCCACAATTCTGTGATTCTAAGTTTGGATAGGAAGTGTTGAGGTAATGCACAGCCCAGGGAAGAAGAAGGGAGAGGTTGAAAACATTACTATTTAAGCTACAGCTTAATAAGAAAATGAACCTTTACCCCGATTGGTAAACTGGGCTCTGCTTTGGGATTTGCTTTGCCTTCCCTTTGCAGGCGGAAAAACTTGGCAGCATGAATGAGTGATTCCGACTGTCCGAGGGGGGACCGCTCCCTCGCAAGGGTGAAAAGGTTTAATTTCCAACCTAAGTATTTACAACTGGACTCCGTGAAGAGCAAACGTGAGTCCTGCTCCGATTCTAGAGAAGAGCAAATTGCCGGGCTGGCTTTCCTCCGCGTCCCGTCCCTCGCTATGCTGCCGCCTCGTTGCCAGCAGGTGGTACTGTGCCCCCAAGGATCACACAAGGAGCAAGGCCTCCTTTGGAGGGGCTTTTCCAGGAGAAATCTTGTTCCAGACAATTGGGAAAGGTGTTCGCTGTTTTTCTCTGCCCTACCTGCTCACCCTAGGCTCCTCTGGTAGCCGTCCTGTGCCCAAAACACTTGCCCTGTGCTCCTGAGATGAAGCATGAGGAGCGCATGGGGGTCTGCTTGCAGGGGATGCTCCTATCGCTCCTCAGTGGCATTAACAACACGAGTGAGTGTTCACTTGGATTTTGCTTCCCCTCCATCACCTGGACCATTTCCATCCCCGAGAGCTGGGGGAGATGAGATGCAATGGGCTAGTCCTGATGTATGGTCCTGCATCCTTTTAGCTGGGACACCCAAGTGATGGACACTGGCAGGTACTCAAGGCCTTTGGGAAGAGGGTATAATATTCTACCTGGGCTTTGCTGAACAGCCCAGGTTTGTCTGAAGTGGGACTGGGAAAGCATCATATACAGCTCAACGCCTCAAACTGCATCACCAAAGGACGTTACCTCCTGCTGCTGCACGGTCAGCCGTGGCAGGTCCACTGGATGGCACTGTGTACCACATTCCCAAGCCCTCCGGATGAGTGACCCCCATCCTATCATGCTTATTCCCGGGATCACAGAGCACAGGTGTGATGCGGCCAGTCTGTGGGTCATCAGCACCTACATTGCATTTTAGAACCGTCTTCCTTTAAATCAAAGATGGTCTTTGAGAAACTCTAGTAACTGGGAGGTACCTACTGGTTGCAAAAGGAGGAGCAGGACACAGTGTGCTGGACCTTCCGGTTCTGACCCACAAGAATACAGTCTCATGATCATAGAAACAGGAATCCTGCTCCAACACATGGAAAATCTACACATTCCTGCATGCATCTTCCATCAAAAATGGGATAACAAAACAAAAGAAAAACTATATGAAGGTGGCACTGATGTAAATAAAGATTATTCCCCCCTCAAACGGTTACTTTTACAGCAGCTCAGCTGTGATTTACCACTTCGCCCCACAAACAGGATACCTCAATAACTGAGGAGGTAATCCCCAGAGGGGAACATGTGGCTGTGGTGACACCACAATACAGAAGTTTAAGCCAGAGGAGTCCCCAGAGAGAGCCAGAGGAGCCTTCATCACTTTACCTGCAGAAGGAGCACTGTGGGGTGGGTACAGAGAGGACCACACCAGCTGGGGGATGCTCCACATGGCCTTTTTGCCTTGTTGTGGAAGAGAAGTGGATGTTCAGGGATCAAAAGTGAAGCTCCAGTCACTTTTCAGCTCCAGGAAGCTCCAGCTTCCCCTAGCAATAAGTCCTCCAAGGCTGGCCCACTTGCCAAGCTGCTTGACAGGAAAGATGCTGCTTGCACACTCTGAGGGGGGCAGTTCCTTTTATTTTCACCTGCATACAGGAGGCAAGAGTGTCCTCGGACACTGTGGAAGTCCTAAGCACAGAGCCTGGAAGTCATTGGCTGCTCTGCAAAGCAGGCCCATGGTAGGAACTGAGAATTAAAGACTCATTTGAGCGTTAGGAGGATGAGATTCATGGGTTTGTGTTCAGGGAGCAGCAGTGAGAATGGAAGACAGAGATACCCTGAACACTAAAATTTGGCAAAGCATATCTACAAACACTTGTCCAAGCAATTCTCAATGACTGGAGCTGGTCTTCATTTAATGATAATTAACAACCCTTCAGTAAAGGTAGGCTCCTCCTGAGCAGAGAGGTTCATCACTGGGAATGGGGTGAGTGACCAGATATCATTCAGCTTCTGGTGAGCAGGCAGGGTCTATGTCTGAATGATCTATTGTGATCCCAAGACTGTGCCCACTTTCAGGACAGCTTCCAGGGGACGTAATTCTGCTTGCACCATGTATAGTGCTTAGCTGGCCAGCCACATGCTTTGCCTGCTGCATGGATCTTGGCTTTGGAACCCATCATTTGGATGGCTCCTGCGAAGGTGTTCGGGACTATTTAAGTGTTGTGTGTTATTCTCATGCACAAAACCAAGACTATATAGTTAATTAACTTGTAAAGCAATACAAGCTATCATCAACCCATAGAAGTACTGGTGGGAAGGAACCTCTGGAGGTCTCTAATCCAATCTCCTGCAGAAAGCAAGACTAATGCCATAAGGTTTCCTATGGTTTTGTCTTCCTGAATCTCCCAAACCTCCAAGGATGGGTATCCCACAGCCTCTCCAGGTTGTAAGAACCCTTCAAACACAGCTCTGGGTTTAAAAACAAACCCAAGAAGCTGATGGAAACAAACTGAAGTCTGCACCACAGCCCAGCACAAGGAAGGAAATGGGCTCTGGAGTAATGTTCTGAGGGTTGGGAGGGAGAGCAGATCCCCATGGTCACTAACCCCATGTCCCCAGCCATACCTGCTCTTTCATAGCTCACCATGACACCCTCAGCACCAAAGGTCCAAGAAGACCTGAATACCCCTGAAAAAGAGAATTGGGCTCTGTTAACCCAGCCAATCAGGAGGTGTGAGCTGCAAGCTGAGATATCCCTTCCCATGGGCTCTTTAACGTCCCTTCCAATCCAAACTATTATATGATTCTGAGGTATGCTTTGCTCCCAGTGCTGTTCTACGCCTGTAGAAGACTCCCTTCTTTTGCTAGCACCTCTGCCTTTCACTTCGCCATTTTGTCCCTTGCGTATAACACCAAATAGGCTTGAGGAGGACTTTTTGCAGCTGTCACACTGGAAGTGCCAAGTATCCAGCTCTAACCCCACAATGCGGAGAACCCAGGGCAAAACCTGAGCGCTACACGCAACTTTGGGCCTTGCATTACACAAGGGTCACTGGAGAAATCAGGGTAAGGCAACACAGAGCTGTATTTCCCCCTTTCACTTTAATTCCTGTCATTTGCTCAGCCAGATCCCTCCCAAAAACCATGACAAGGAGGAGAACTGTCTCCAGCTCCATTGGGAAAGCTCTTGAGCCCCTCTTCCCCACGGAGGCTGTTTCAGTGCAGGCGCTGGTGTGATGACAGCCGGCATGAGCTGTTTATCAGCTCTGAACACGCAAGAATTCCAGAAGTACGGAGGAAATGGGGTGGCGCATCACGGGAGGAATAATGGGCTGAAAGAGGCAGGGGGCTGCCCCGCAGGGGCGGGTCCCCAGGGCAAAGGGAGCACAACTTGTCCTAGATTTCTTTTCCCTGAGCTCCGAATGTATAATCGCAGGAGGGGACAAGGGAGAAAATGAGCCGAAGACTCGTAACTGCAGAGGCCGGTCCCTGTGAGCAAAGGGCCACATGTCTCCTTTTATCGCCAGCCATAATTCCCTCCTTGGCTCAAAGGCGGCTGTGAAAAGAGCAGGACTGGTTCAAACTTCCTTGGGGTCTCCGTGGCAACGAGCCCCGCAGGAGCCTTTTCTTCCTTTCCCCCCTTTCCTCTTTTGTTGTTGTTGTTGTTGTGCCATTAAAACTTCCCGGATTGAATCCGCACCAGGCACCGCTCCAGAGCTCCTGCCTGCCTCCAACCAGCTGCCCTTGCCTTTTCCCATCGCTGGGCCAGCAAAGCCCAGCCCAAACTCAGCTCCAGCCCAGCTTCCCATTGGGGTATTTGTCCCACTCCCTGCTCCCTCCACTCATTCCCCTTCTTCCCTTCCCACTTCATGTAAGCCCCATGTTTTCCAGCTACAACATAATGGAAAGTCACAGCCTGCAGCAGGAAAATAGCTGGCTGCAGTTTTACCGGGTATTCTCCAGCCCCCAGGACATTGCTAGGCTGGAGTCCTGAGGAAGGAAGGAAGGGAGAGGAGTGACTCTGCTCCCTTCCCCCCATCCCTGGGATGCATTCCTCCAGATGTCAAGGTAGACAGAGCTGTCTTCAAACAAGCCCAAGACCTGGGGCACAGTTTCTTCGTCTGCTCAGCTAGGGCAATTAGTCAGATTTACTGCGGCTGTGAAAGGCAGCTCAGCCTCTCCCATAGAGCAAGGCTGCCCTCAGACACACAAGGTGTAAAACTGCTTCTATACAGCTTCAGAAACAACATGCACTTGCCTTACGGAGCCTTTTGTATGGATGTGTGCTCTGGGACTTGCTTTGAGGCTGCTTCCCCAGAAGCAAGGCATTATGTGCCTATAACACTGGTCTACACACTCTCACCCGTTCTCAGCCATCTATGCTTGCTCACATTAACCTATGAGAAGACTATATACCTACACTTTGGCAATCAGAGCTCTACACATACTCAACCATCCTGGTAGTCTCTCTTCTGTATCCTGAGCTACTGCTTCAAACTGATGAAAGAAATCACATCATTGTGCAAGAAATCTTTCTGAGACTATTAGTGCTGGGCATTGGCCTGCCCAGCATGGCTCAGGTAAAGACTGAGCAGAACCCTTAATGTTACCTGGAAATAATTTTCCCACTAACACCTGATAGCTGATGGGACAAGTGTCCTACTCTATCAGATTCAGATCTACTGCACTTGGGATGACTTGGAGTAGGGATGACTTGGATAGATCAGAAGGCTTAAAAGCATCATCACATATGCTGTCCTTTCTAAACCCATTGCTGAAGCAGGATCCCCACATGATGCAATGTGGGCCAACACAATTTCAGGCAAGACTGTGCCAATCAAAGATGGTATTTATGCCCTCATATTTACTGAAGTTTGAGATGGGCTTCATTGCCGGCCCTCTTTGCCCCAGGTTGTCATAGTCACTAAAAGCTCACGTGTCTTAGGGCTTCATTAGGCCACCTTTTGTCTGAACTTCTCCATGGCACGATAGAGGACAGATCTGAAAATCTAACCAGAGCTGTGATATTGCAGCAAAAGTTTGGTTCAAACTTGTTTCTGCCATCACTGGAAGACAAAAAAGCGCAAGATTTCTGTACCATGAACTTAGAATAGGTTGTAAAAGAATGGAGTGAGGCAAGGCTGTTTGTGAGCCTTAAGGTTATTCCTGAAACACTAAAAACAACGGTTAAAGAGTTTTGCTAAACTCTGAGCTTTCTATTACCATAATCTCAACAGCTAAGTCCCAGCTTTCCTCTGCTTCACACCTGTGTCTTCAGCAAAGGGAAGATTCCAAAAACTATCAAGTAGAAACACCACCATGGTGCTCATCTGAGCATGTGGAGATCCATTTTCTCTAACAGCAAATGTATTTCCTCTGTGGCTAACTCACCTGTAAGCACCTCACAGCACAGCTTTGTACATCAACTGCAGGCAGTGCTTCACTGAACATAACAGGCAGACAAACATGAAAGGCAACCCTGCAACCCCACATAAGCTATGGGGTTACTTGGAGGTACCATTAATGCTTTCCTGGAGTGAACATGGAGATGAGGCGCCTAATAGGAGTGAGGGATGTGCTAGGTCAGCCAATGCAGTATCAACAGGCTGGAGTGCACCCCTCAGATCACTGGCAGTGCAGCATGTCCAGAAGATGGATGGAAATATTAAAGATGTTCCTGCCCAAAGATCAGAAGTGATGTAATAACCATTGAGGTCCTTCTTTACATCTCTCTGGTCAGGTGTTAATACAGGATTGGTGTTTCCAGGTAATGACTCCCTTGGGGTGCCCAGCTAACATGGACTGAGATATGAAGAACAAAAACAGCAGAGGACAGTCTCTTAGAGCCAGAGGGAACATAGGATCTAGAAAAGAACAGATTTGGCCAGGAAAACTGAGGAACAGGTAAGTATAGAGATAAGTTACCAGTCACAGGTTAGCAGCAAACAGTGCTCAACACACAGAATTCCAGTAGTTTGGGATGGAAGGGACTCAGTCAGCTCATTCGTGCTTTGAAAGGATTTCTTCATCTCTTTACAGACTTTTTAATAATTATTTACTTTAGGAGTGATGGCGAGAGCCATCAAAGAAGTAATTGGCTATGTTAACTCCACTTTGCATACTAAGATCAAAATCAAGGTCTTCAAAACAACTCATTTGCTTCTAAGACTTGAAACCCCTTAAACAATCATGGTCCCGAGGGAGCCACCTTCTCAGTTTCTGTTTCTGGCTATGCCCAGGAGTGCCCAGATGTGCAATTCAGTATGTAGCACCCACCTAAGCCACCCTCCACCACTGAACTAGAGCTGGCCGACAAATCAAGCATGGTGATGCCATCGCTTAGTGCTGCACCATGAGTCACAGGTCTTGTATGTTCCTTGTCTTCTGCAACACACTAAATCAGGCATCTAAACCCCCTCTGTCAGGTCATCCCAGGTCATCCATCTCTTGCCCTTCACTGTGCATTTTGAGTCATGCTCTTCCTCTCACACTGACCATGGGATAATTCCACCTAGGGCAGCCGCACTGCACCAGCAATGGTTGAGTTCCTGGTGTCTCACTCTCACAGTGTCTTGGTGTGCTGAAACGCATGCTGAGAGCAAGCCCATGGTCCTGTCACCTTCCCCAGGCACTTGGTTTCTTCTTGCTGGTAGATCCTGTTAGAGAAAGGAAGAAAAGCTAAAAGGAGAAGCTGCAAAAGTCAGAGCACTGAGGGGAAGGAGAGGCATGTTTTCCATGTGATTGCAATGCTCCTTTCCTGGAATGCTGTTAGAATAAACACAAGGATCCCTTCAGATGCCTTGGCACCTACAGTGGTTGGGTTTGCGGTACCCTGATGTTACCACAATACAGAAGGACCTTTTTACTGACATTGTAAAGGCAGCAGGGCATTTTTTGAGCAGCCAGGCCTCCAGATTCTTCCACTTCTTCATTTCTGGGCACACTGAAACTGGTCTCCAAGTGTCAATATTGCCAAACCAGGCAGGCCGATATAATCGTGAAGACTCTCAGTTAATAAAACCGTCAGTCAGCAGCACAAGGAGGTAGCTATAAGTGAAATTTTGAAATTGTACTCTTTTGGGTAAATCTCATTTGCTTTTAGAAATTACATTTAAAATTAATGTTTGCTGTAGAACTTATAAATATTTGTTCAAGCCAGAGTGAAATATCCCCAGGATAATTTTAGTGTGTAAGCATCAGATTTTCATTTCACAGCAGAGAGTGAGTCTGTTCATTTCACAGGCAACATGGTCTTCATCCCTGTGAGACAGGTCATACTGCTTGGTGAGACATGCCTGCCATTTCAAGGGCTTGGGGATCCAGGCTGATACAACCAAAGACACTACTGAAACCTGCCATTGCTCTATGAGTCATTTCAGTGGGAGAAACTTGGAGCCAGGAAACACTATGTGTCATATGTGACGGGTTAGGGGCAGCAAGGACCTTCTACTCGTAGGATCTCGCAGGATCTCCAAGCCAAACCAGCTACAGACACGCTTGAAACACCGTCTATTCCCAGAAGGCAGGACAACGCGAGTTCCTCATGATGCTGGGACAGTCCATGATCAGAGCAGGCAAAGGCAGCAATGGATGGAACAAATTAAAAGGTATGAGAGGACAAGTGACCCAAAAAACTTCATCAGAAAACTGTCAGAGTCTGTAGAGAGCTTTCCCTCGATTTCAGTGTGCTTGGGATCAAATCTTTAACAACATCTTTCAAAACCTGTCTGTGGCCATACCAACATGATATTGGGCAGCTACTGGTGTGTGGATGGGTGCTTTAGCACCTCTACTGCTTTTGCAGTGCGGCCTTTCCCAGCACAAAACTGAGATCTCTGCCCAACACACAACAGCAAAGTCTCTGGGATTTGGGTCTTAGGGCACTTTTCCCCACTTGGTTTTCAGCAGAAGAAGCATTTTGTTGCTAGTTATTGGCTTGATTTATCAATCCTAGCATCAAGCAGCACAATATAAGAGCACCTGGTATTGTTCCCCAATGTCTGATGGACAGGAACATCTCAACCACCAAGACCTTGGTGATGGTCTCCAACCAATCATTCAATTTAGATTCCAAAAGCTGTCCCCAGTTGGATTTCTGCAATGGTCAGGATTTTTAAGCCTCTTCCATGGGATGCCAGTTCTCTGTAGTATCACCTGAGATATCTCACTTCAATCTCTCCTTTTGCTGCCTCTTTAACAGTTTGACATTTTAATGATGGAATCTTGCTCAGTACTTTTAATCCTTCTTAAATTTGTGTGGCTCCAAAACATCCCCCAATAGGGGTACAAACCCATATAAGAATTTCAGATCTGCTTCTGCTGCTTAGACTTGCAGGCTATTTAGTGGCAATTCAGGTACTCCGTGGCTTACTTTAACGAGGAAGTTAAAAATGCCTGTGACCATTCCCTGGCGCTGGAACCAGAGAGACAGGAACACAGGACCACCTTAACCCATCCTGGTAAACTCATTTAAACTCCAGAAGAGATAGGTCACATCTTAAGGGTCTGTTTGGAATAGTTCCTGTTCCACACTAATCCCAAATCGTGACTCAAATCTCTTCAAGGCTTTGCAGGTTGGCCACGTCAGGCCCATGCCAGGCTCCATGCTTCACAGCTAAAAACACGGACAATATGGTTCAGGATCTGGGGAACATTCCCAGGCAGTGTTTAATTTAGTGGATCCTATTAAACCCATGTATCTCCAATTCTCATTTGAAAATCATCGCATTCTTAAACGTAAGTGATTGCATTCAATAAAACATAGCTGGATGCTAGGTGAGAGATTTGCCAGGATAGACTACACCCAATATACCCTTTGGGATCTGAAGTCACACAGGAGGAACAAGGATATTTAACATCCATGATGGGTTATAAGCAGCTGGAAACCCCGTCAGATTAAGCCTGGAGAAGCTTGGCCTCATAGTCCTTGCAGCAGATGCAGGGTCTGATGAAGAAGTAAGGCGCAGAGAAAACATCTGGTGGATGTCCTCTCTTGGATGCATGATGGTCAGGAAACAAATTACCATTTATGAGAACAGCTCTCCACTAATTCAGTGTGCAAATACATTAAAATCCATAAGAACTGGGAATCAAAAAAGACAGAGGCATGAGGCAGCTGCATCCTGGTGATTAAATAGCATCAAGGAGTGCATTTATACCCAGAGCCTTAATATCAGGAGCTGTATTGGGCTGCCCAAGATAGGACCTTGGACTTCTGTTATAGCCATTCCTCTTCAATATATTGATTTGTTGGCTACTCCTAAAGCTCCTAATCTCCATTTTATAAACTGGGCAGCTCCACTGCAGGCAGTGCAGCTGTGATTGCTGAGGATGCTTTAGGAGCAAAAGCAACTTCTTTGACTTCTCCCATTTCTTTGTCCCATTCTGTTGAGTTATCCCCTTGATCCACTACTCTGACATACCAGCTCCTGTAAAAACAGTGTCTCTCTGCCATAACAAGGATTTTCAAGGAGAATCTTTGTTGGGTCTATTTGCAACACACAACCTCTTTAGAAAGGTGATACTGTTTGTGATTTCCTTTTTAATTACATGGGTTAGGTTTGGACCATATTTTCATTTTTCTGCATCCAGAGATGTACTTCACAAGAAATTCATCAATGGGACACCTTCCCATCTGCCTGCTCCACTCTTGCCATACATTGGCACTTCTTATCAATAGAAACCCAGGCTGCCACTGCTTCCCCCTCCATCCATCCCACCCGCACACTTAGATAAACCTGAGCGGTGCACATTGCATATAAATTAACAACCAGTTTTGCCCACAGCAACGCTTTCAGGGGGTTATTCTGCCTCTTCAGTGCCCCTTTAGCCCTGCCTCCTGCAAGGGTTAATGTTCACCTCCTTTTCAATCCAAAGAACAAGTTGGCTATCTCACCCCCACCATGAGATTAAGTGAATCACAGTCACCCTTCGTCCTTACCTTGCAAAGTCTTGGCACGCCAAGCCAGAAGCGAAGTCGGTGCATCCTGGGTTTCTAAGTGAAATTGAAAGCAAAAAATTGGGTTTCAAAGTGAAATTAAAACCAGAAATTAAAAAAAAAAAAAGAAAGAAAACAACAACCAAAAAAAAACCCCAAAACAACGCAACCCAACACCCAAAATCTCAGTGCCCCAGAAAAGTCTCTTGCAAAGAGGGTTTGTCTGTGGAAGCAAGGAACAAAGTTGTGGGGTGGAGGGGGAGGAGAGCGTGATTGACAGCCCTGAGCTGAGACTCATCCCTTACCTTGGGCCATGCGGTCTGATTGGCTGCCTGCTGACATCCCCAAGCCCTGCACTTTTTAATAGACGCTTTTGGATGATCTACAGGGAAAAGGCTTGGAGAGGTGTGTTTCTGACAAGGCAGAAAGTCACCCGCACTACCAGGGACTTGCTTTAACTCTTGTGTTTTGAATTGATTGGCATTGTTTTTTCCTGGGAGGAGGGGGATTCTTCATTTTCACACTTCATGTTTTTCTGAAAACTTCGCTGAGATTCACCCCTTGCACCAGCCTGGACTAATGGATTACCACCTGCTTGGACTAATTTTGTCTTTTCTCTTCAATGGCACAAAGGTCTTAGCCGGTTACCCAATTTGGTGGTAAGATTTCTTCCCCCCCCCCCCCCCCCTTCCCTTCCCTCTTTGATTAATGAATTAATGAATTATTAGCTATGGGATCTGCGTGGATGCGTGTTGCTTCCTTCCCACCCTTTGCCCTGCTGAGCTGGCCACAACTGCATGTTTGATTCTAAGCATAATTTCTTCCAATTTGACTGGAAAAGAATGAAAAGTTTGGGGGTTATTTTGAAAGGGCAAGGTTTAGCTTTCCCTTTGCACAAATGGAGTCTTCCCCACCACTCTTTAATTTCTCCATTTTCATCCCTGTAGCAATAGACATTTGTTTCGGATGTAAAAGGATGCGGTTTTATTTTCTCGTGCAATAGGAATTTTGGCTGTCGTATGACTGCGTAGCAGGGATTTTCTTAATTCCCTTAAATTGTGATCAACCCTTTAAAAAAAACCCCATTAATTCTATATTCTTTTTGGCTGCTACAGTTTTTGGACTTCTTTTTCTTCTTTTGTTGTATTCTGTCATGTGAATTTAGTCCAGCAAATAAGCTGAGAACGCAAATGGCACCTGAAGAAAATATTCCTTAGTAAAATTCCTCCAAGATGGATTTTGTTCTTTTGAATGATGGAATTGTCACTTCGCTCCTTGCACCAACAATAAAAATCATGTTTTAAAGAATTGGCTCTACCTTATAATGGGCTTGATAAGTGACCTTAGTTATTTTGCAAATAAAGATAACACTCGATGCATAAATACATGAACAAAATGCAATCGGAATTTTGTGGTTTAGAACAAAAAATCCAGAATCCAATATTTGAGGTCATTGAAACACAGCAAACAGCGAGTTGCATAACAGAAGATTTCAGTTAATTTCTCTCTTTCTCATGTAGGATTTCTCATTGGAATATATCTCATTAAGTTTCTGTATGTGCCAGGTAGGGGCTGTAGCCTAATGATCTGTTATGGCAAAGAGGGAGATGCTGGAATGTGGGAACTGAGATTCTTGGGTTATTTTCACCTTTCCAGAAAAGTCTTTTTTATTATCATTGAATTATCACTGAATTAGATCCTTTCAGTGCCAACATGGAGATGGCAAGAAGTAGGTGGGAGTGAACTTGGGAATGGACTGCCATGTCTGGGAATATTTAGAAAGCAAAAGGGAAAAGCTGATTTTTTTTCTTAATGATCTACTTATTACCGTGGATTTTGAGAATGAAAATGTGCAGTTCCAGTAGAGAAAGACTGGGAATACAATGAGAAGTCCATGCTCAGGAAGCGTTTAAAAGCTACGCAGGTTCATGAAATGGCTAAATCACAGCAGGTTTTCCTGAAGAATTAAATGATTTCCTTGCCCTGAGTGCGGCTGCCTAACTTCAGGACCTAAGCCTGGGGCAGGGGAGCCTACTGAAACAGAGGCAGCATCACTTTGATTCCTTCCATTCCTTTTCTCCTTCATCTGGGGACCGGCATGTCTGAACGGGGGTGCGCGGTGGGTTGTAGAACAGGTCAAAATTGCATGGCTGGATCTAAAGGCAAGAATCTTCATGGGGCAATGATACCTTGCCGTGACATCAGCTCTCCCAGGGTCTCACCAGCTCCTGCCCTGCCTCAGGCTTTGATATAAAACAGGATTTAACGCCTGAATCAAGGAGGGGTTTGACTCATAGAGTGAGGAACCGAAATCTTCTTGACAAAAAGATTTGGTTTTTCCCCATGAAGCAAAAATATCCCCATGAACAAAATGTCTCTCCCTGTTTTCAGGAGAAGATGCTGGGACAGGTGTCTGCCCTATGCCCTGGTCTTCTCCAAAATCCCTCCAAGTTCATCCCAAATGAAAAATACATAGGACATGTAAGACAGAAACACCAGGGGCATGGCAAGCAGTATCCATGGGAAAGGAGGGAGATGAACAAGCTGTCTGCAGAATTCCATTCAATAGATCTGCATCGTGCATATATTTTGGAGATTCTGGCAACATCAAAGTGCCAGAGAATCTCTGCTGCACTGAAAAGATGTGATGAGATGCCCCACATGGGGTTGAGGATCTTTCATAGGGTTTTAGAGGGTTTTTGAAGGCTGAGGAAGCTGAAGAGCAGAAATATCTGGGCCAGGGCTCCCCGACTGCTCAGGCAGAGACAATGCTTCCCATAGCAGGCAGAATTAAATATCTCCTTCAGTCCCACTGAAGGCTTTGAATACCTGCTCTGTGGAGCTGGGGTCTAATGCGCAGTGTGCTCTAGCATGATAAATACTCTTTCAGAAAACATCCTTTTCCAGTTGTCTTGCTGATCATCTGATCTATAGGCAGGCATAGAGCCGACTTTGGGGGATGAATCCCACTTGCAGGGTTCAATATGCCCCAAAACAGGAGGAGGGAAGCAAAGACAAGGTAGAGCATCAGCCCAGTCGCCTGCACTGGGCTCCTGCACCCCTCCAGCCCAGACTGGGCTAGAGAACATCAGTGCTTCCTTATCCTCAGCTAAACCCATCTCTGCTGAATACGAGACCTTCAGGAAGACTGTTCATCTTGCAGGACCCAAGACTGCTGACAGATAGTGCTTGGTCCCGCTGGTGCAACCTTCCTGGGTATTTTTCTACTGTATAGGAAATATTTTGGCAGCAAAATCAGAACAGCTCATTCCTGCATTGGGACAACTGGGAAAAACTGTAGAGATGAGGAAGCATCTGAATGTGCACAAGGAAAAGAAGCGCAGTGAGAATGGAGCCTCATCCCCTTGTAAACGGGTTTAGGGGCGGCTGAAATAATCCAGCTGCTACGCAGTGCTGTCAGACAATGCCAGGAAGCATGACATCAATGACAGCATGGTGGAAGGGATAAAAGCACAAAGATGGTGCTGCTGAGGGTTTGCACTGAGTTGTGTCTTTATTGAGGAACCATGGAAGGATGCTGGACATCTGGTTGTATTATCTACAGTGAGCACAACCCAACAGCAGCCCTCCAGCTTGACACTGTCATCAGGCCATTGGCCTCAGCGGTGAAATGTTACGTGCAAGGCAATGGGGCTTTTGGCACAGGGAGGAGGCAGGCTGGACGGCACGAAAAGGGAAGAACTTTGTGGTGCAAATACAGATCTGCAGTGTCCAGGCTGGTGACAGCAGGAAGGTGGAGCTACTGGGCTGCAAAGCCCATCAATCCAGCCTGATGAATTGCTAACAACTCCCTGCAGTCCTGTTCCCAACCAACTGGCATTGCCCCAGTCAACACCTGAGTAAGGTCCAGGGGTGTCATGGAATGTAGATGTAACCTTCAGTGAGCAGGGGTGGCATTTTGCTATAGGTCCAACCCTTCTTCATGTGCTTTCATCCTATTACAGCAGTGAAAAGGAACAAATGGGGCACAGATGGGAAAAGGTCACCTAAATGCTGCCTGCGAGAGTGCTGACAAGAGGAGCTGAAGCCAACAAAAGCTTTCTCAGATATGTGTCCAACACACGTGGTCTGGGTTGCTGCTGCTAAAAGAGAGGCAAGGAAGGAAGAGATGGAGAGATGTAGTGAGGCCTTGGAGACTGGAACTGCTGCTCTTCCTGATACTTCAGGAATGGCATGGATGGAACCAAAGTGGGCAGCGGGGCCATGGCTGGTATCGCAGCACCGCAGGCAGCAACCATGGGTCATGTCAACAGGCTTGCTAGTTGCCAGCAAAAGGGATGGTAGTGACACTAATCACCCCTGCAGTCATGTTTTTAACCCCAAGTACTCTAATGACAGCATGAATAACAGAACACATCTGAGCCATTGGGGGTCCAGCATTTAGATGGATTGATGGATGGACCCAGAGCTTTCTGGTAATGTCCTGAGAGAATTCAGATGAAAATACAGCCCATGGCCAGACCTGTGTCAGCGCAGGCTAACAGAGATACTATGGCCCAAGAAACAACTAGAAACCACTCCCAGGATGCCAATACATGGGCAGAGGCTGAAAAAGACAATCAGGGAGAAAACTGCACCCATGGACTGAGAAGAAACACCAAATGCTTCCCTCTTCCATGAGCATCATTCACCAAGAAGTCTTGAAACCCTCCGGTGAGTCACTCACCTGGAGAAAGGAGCCAGATTTGGAGTCATTGGTGTAAACAGGGAGTAAAAAACTCAGCCCTACTCCTCTCACGGTTCCTCAAGACACAGAAGTAATAGGCCACTGCCTATAACTGCGACTCTCATCGAGTGCATCTTCCCATCCAGCATTCGGTAGCCTCTAAGCAGATGACTTGAAAGAATGGATGGCTTTGTCTGTCATGTTATTAAATCTCAGTTCTATCCCTCAGGAATCCTTTCAGGGGAAGCTAAAGGCTTAGGCAGCTGCCTGAGGATCCCAGTGGCCTTGGGCCCCTAGGAAGGGGCAGATAGAAACTTAAAAACATGTTCTCACTGGCCCCATAGCTGCTTCCTCATTAAGAAAAACCTGTAAGTGAAAGCCATTTGCATGTAGATGTAGTCTGAGGTGACATGTAAGTTCTCTACTTCAGCTTTCAGCCTCTCACCTTGCTGGAATGAATAGGAGCCTTCATTCTCTTGGGAATCTTGGGGTTTTTTCATTCTCTGAAGGTTCAAATCATATATATCCTGGAGCCCGTGTTTTGTTATAGGCATGTGGCCCTTCAAGCTTTATTTAAAAGGAACAACATAACATCAGAATATGAGAGCGAGTTTCCTGATGCAAAGCCAGCTGCTGTAGCACCACAAAGGAAGAAAAGGGCCCCTTGTATGAATTTCCTACAGCTTCAAATGCAGCCAGTTCTAGGGAAAGATGACCAAGAGAGTGGAGGGTTTGCCAGGGACAGATGACAGCGCTTGCCACGCAAGGCCAGAGGTGCTGCCCTGGCAAACAGAGCCAAAGCACCTCCACCAGCAGCCTGTCCTGGCACATGAACCTCTGAACTGGAAAGGCTGACACACAACCCACACGTCATCTGCCGCTGATGCTGCTGAGGGGTGTTCACACCCGCCGCTGGCTGTAGCCTGCTGCCCCTGGATGTGCCAAAGCTTGTCTGAAGCTACCTGGGGATTGCGGTGAGGCCAGCGGCAATGAGGAGAGACGCCGGGGTGATGTGTGGCTCCTGAACAGAGCCGTCAATAACTAGCGGCCACCAGCATTCTTGTGGGTTTAAAGGTTCAGGTTAGATCTAAGGCAGAAGTTCTTCCTTGGGAGGGTGCTGAGGCGCTGGCACAGGGTGCCCAGAGAAGCTGTGGCTGCCCCATCCCTGGCAGTGTTCAAGGCCAGGTTGGACACAGGGGCTTGGAGCAAGCTGCTGCAGTGGAAGGTGTCCCTGCCTGTGGCAGGGGTTGGAACCGGAGGAGCTTTAAGGTCTCTTCAGCCCAACCCAGGCTGGGATTCTATGTTTTTTCCATACCTAGGCATGGCCAGTGGGAATCCATGGTTAGTCCATGCCATGAAAGAAAACATTACAAGCTCGAATTCAGATTCATGCTGCATATGCTGCACAGCAGACACATATGGGCAGCCCCAATTGCTGTCAGAGGAGAGCCTTTGAAGATGTACAGCCTTGTGAACCTCAACGTTGTGAACCCTCACCTGTCCTTGTGAACCCAGGTCTTGGCAGTGTTAGCATGGTCAGGTAGCATCTCTCAGTTCTCACTCTCCCCTACCTGGCAGGGTGCAGTGTGGTGGGGTCCTGAGCTCAGTAACAGCTTCAAAATGACCCTAGAAAACAACAGCACAGAGCAATAAGAAATGTGTGCATTCCCCCACGGATCCGGAAATCTCATTCCCTCAAATCCTAACCACTTGCTCCCAGGAGTGCCCCAGCCCCAGGGATCCACAGGGATGAACGCAGGGAGAAGGGCTCTGACCCACATGAAGACTTAAAAGTGTTTCTGCCCTTAAGTTGGAAATCATAGAATCCCAGCCTGGTTTGGGCTGGAAGGGACCTTAAAGCTCATCCAGTTCTAAACCCCCTCCCACAGGCAGGGACATCTTCCACTAGAGCAGTCACCGTTCTTGTAACTGAATTCAGAGTGAATGTAAGTGGTCCCAAAGAGCTTTTAAGCGTCAGTTTAATTGTGAACGGGTTGCTTTTTGTTTGAATCTTTCATTAAAAGCAACACTTGACAAAGTGGAGCACCTGCCTAAGGCACCCCATGTAAGAGCACTGGGAGTTCAGGGGGCACTTCTGGCCACCCCTTACTCTTGGCTGTGGGGTGTTGGGGATGCTGGAGGCTGCCAACCACTGCATTCACCTGACTTGTTTCCCAGCTCTACAGCAACACTTACCTTGATGTGGTCAGGTAGAAACTTCACACCCCACCAATACAGCCGGGTGTGTGTGCAGGCAGAGAACTGGTGGTGGTGGTTACCCACAGGAACATGAACTCACAGTCGTGCTCATCTCAGACACATTGAGCTGTGTCCTGGGCTGCACTGGGAGGAGGAGCGTGGGCAGCAGACTGTCATTGCCCGCTTGGCGTTTGGGGCACCTGTAATACTGTGTTGAGAAGCGTCCTGCGCTAGGTCAAGAGGGATGTAGAGAAATTGGAGAGGCCAGTGGGTGCTCCCAAGATGGTAAAGGATTTGGGGTACATGGCTCATCAGGAAAGGTGGGGGGACCTGGCCTTATTTAATCTGGCCAAGAGGATGCTGAGGGCAGCTCAACAACAGCCCGTGGCTTCTTGAAAAGCTCTTACAAATATGATAGAGCCAATCTTTGTTCTGTAGTGCCAAACAATACAAAAAGGGACAATGGCCACAAATTGGGACTTCAAAGGTTCATGATTGATTGCACCCTCCTTGCTGAGAGTGGTGCGTCCTAAGCCAGGTTCTCATGGAGGTGAGGAGCTGCTGTCCTTGGACCTTTGCAGACCTCCACTGCACAAAGTCCTAGCGATCAAGCAGCTCTCATCCATGTGACAGCCCAAGGCTTACAATGGCAACACACAGCCCAACACACATGCCAAGGAGAAACCTGATGGTCACTCATCACCCCTGCCATATCTACATGTCTTCTGTGCCCAGAAATGAGCCATTGCCACTCCAGCTAGGTGATGACAGGTCTTTAGCTAATGCTTTCTTGCTGCTTCTATCTTGGCTCTGCTGGTCTCCAGGTCCTGTAGTGCAGTCACTCCTCTACTGGGTGTGTGAGCCAAGGAGAGGTGTAAGAATGCTCCAGTCCTTCCTCCATCCCTGCAGGCACAGCACAGACCTGGGCAGCCTGAGCCCTCAGAAGCTCTAAGATCACTAAATCACCTCTAACTGTTAAATTACACTTTCACCATGTAGCTGACACTCTGTGGGCCAGAAACCCCCATGTAAGCAAGACTGCAGTACCCTTCTGCAGCGTGAGAACCAAGCTGCTTCAACCAGGGTATGCTTAACGTACCGAAACCATAGTTGGTTGGGTTAGCAACGGTGTTTGTTTAGGTAAGCCTCACTGTTCACACTTTCAGCATTGTAGAACTCAGTTGCATGACTTGGGTAGAGCCAAAGTGGTATCTATGGCAATTTGGCTCAACTGGAGCCTGTTTTGGAAGTTTTGCCAGGCTGGAGTGAAACATCCGGGGCAGGTCTAGCAGGAGCCTTAGCAGCTACCAGCTGCCGTCTTCCCACTGACCCATGTTTGGCTGGGTTTAATATGTGACAGCGTATCCAATATGGAACACTCCTGAGCATTAAAATAGAAACCATTCTGGACTCAGAGTCCAGCCATTCAGCCACATGGACATATCCAAAGTCCTTTGGTGAAAGTCAAGGCCTTTGTTCGTTCAAGAAATGCTGCTGAGTAGCTATTACCACTTTTTCAACATTATAAAGCTCATACCAAAGGCTTTTTGAAGGTGGATTTGTGTTCAAATGGGTATGACAACTTGTGGACATCACGTCTTGGGAGATACAGTCAGACCTGGAAATAAAAACCCAGGATGCTGGCATTCTTTCTCTATTTGAGCACACTCATACTCTCAGTTTCCTAAAGGCAATGACTTTGTATGAGGCTTATAATGGAAACTGTGCTCAACCTAAAAGCATAGCTTTGAAATGTTATAAACTACTTCTAAAAATCCTAATCTATAGCAAGAAAATTGCAATGGGAATTCTATCCCAGAAAGGCATATATCCTACTATATACAAATCACCAAAGCATGGTCTGCGGCTACCTGCGTATAAGGTAGACCTCCAGAAAGTCTACTGTAGGTCTGATCACCCTGTTTCCTCCCTCTGTTGGTAGACAGAGCCACCTCATGACTGCAGATAAGACACCTATTGTCCACTGGCTGTTGCTGGAATGAGACAAATTTGATGTTCACCTGCTTGTGCTTATATCCATAATCTCACTCTTCAGTTCCCAATACCTCTCAGTGGATCAATGATTTTCCTAAAGGCTCCGCAATGGGAAGGAGTCATCAGGAACTTGGCTGTATGATTTACATATGCCATGGATAGACAGTTATAGCTCCTGTTCCTTAAATTACTCCAAGTTTAATTTTAATTCTGGTGGCAGATGCAATCTTCTTTTTGCTGACTTGATCTGAAGTTCATTTTGTCTCCCCAAACTGAAGTGATTTAATATTACTCCAGTTTGCAGGTAATATTACAGCAATACTGGATGTAAATGGAAACTTCTGATATCAGGCTATATTATTTAAGGATGTTCAGTTGAAGTTTTCAGGATAAAGGCCATATCTGATGGGGCATAGGCTGAGAAACGCTGCGTTGGGATTAACACTTGGAGCTTTTTTCATGCTATCTGTGCATTGACTGCATACGATTTACAACTTTTCCTATGATAACACCTGAAAAGAAAGCTTAGGACTAGGAGCATCTTGAGAGTCCCCACCTCTTTCAGCCCAGGAGCCCTCTGTTTATCATTTACTCTGACTAGGAGTATAGCCAAGACTCCTTAAAAATGCCAAACAAAGCCCAGAACAGAAGGTATTTGCAAACCACTGGGTCAGGCAATGACCGTTTACACGTGCCTCGTCTCCCTTGTCTAACACATTGCCCTACCTGTTTCCAGATCATGCATCCAGCACATGGAGTAGAGAGACAGGCTAGTGTTGATGCAGGTTAGTGAAGAAAACCTCCACTGGCACCTAAGAAAGGAACTGTGAGTGACCCTTGGCTGAAAGGGCTTCCATTGCACAAGCTTGGGAAGTGGGATATTTACCCTGGAACAACAAAAATGCGAGCACCGTGACTGTCAGCGCGGCTGCTTTCCCACCCCTGAGAGCACGAAAGCAGCATGTTTTGATAAGCAAAGCTGCTCTGATAAAAAAGCTTTCGAACTCCTTTGCTAAAGATGGGCTTCCTGATTTGCTGATTTGCCTTTTTCACCATTCTCTGAACCCGTCGCGTTTTAATTAACCTGACAAATCTAATCAGGTTTAACGGGCACCTTTCCCAGCCTTTGCATCTTGCAGTTTTGAATGAGAAACACTTTTCCTGAGCCCTTCTAGCACTGCGCTGTCTCAGACACCGGAGATCTTCCTCCACCTTTTCAACAAATTGACCCTCCAAGTTTGAAACGGAAGGGGTCAGCGTTAGGTGATAAAAATCTCAGTTTGCTCCTTTATTCTAAGCCCGTTTCTATGTCTCACACTCACCCGGTTTCCTGCAGTGACTTTCTAGAAATAGCAAAGAATTGTGAGATCCTTGAAAAATGCCACCGGGGCTTTTCACAGCTCCAGGGGAGTCCCAACAAGCGCTGCTCAAATCCTTACTCCTCACTCCTCTCCACCCACTGGACAGATGCAATGCAGGTAGCATCATCTTAGCTACTGCCTTACATTAGCAGATTGGGTTTTATATGTAGAGCTCTATGTGGCAGAGCAGGACAATGGCCTCAGCTGAAATGCCTGCAGTCCATCAGATGGCTCCCATCAGCTGCGTGTACAATACAGGCAGGTCCAGGCTTATCTGCAAACCTCACAAAATGATTTCTTTGCTTGTAGGACTTCCCACTTCGGCCTCCAGCCCAGATTCCAGCCAATAGCACAGATATCCCATGCCTCAGCTGGGTGATCCACTCATCGCTGATTTGGTTTTCTCTTGATTTACTGAGACACACTTCTCATAACTGCTGATGCTCTCAAAGCAGTGCTTGGTTTGGGTTTCTCATTGGTGTAAAAGATTTCCAATTGCCTTTTAAAATTAACATTGTGTGCTCTGGCTTCATGATCTGAAACTCACCTTTACTGAGTTTTCCATGAATGCCCCCAGTTTCTGGTTTACGTAGTTATGCCAATGGTTACCGATGCATTTTCACTGTTCTCTTCAGTTTGCTCATTTTTTTTCCTGTAAATCTCCTGAAAATAAGACCTCAACAAATGAAAATCTCCTTTGTGGCTTCTGTGGGGCATGGCCTGCTGCTTCTGAAAGAGCCTGGGAGCTGACATCAGACCTTACAAAGAGAGAGCCTTTGCCTCTGACTAAGGCAACAGTGGTACAATGGTCAGGATCATAGTTTTAGGGAATTAAGCTTGACCAAACTCCCCGAAGGAGTCTTAACCCATGTCTGCTGGGGCCTTGTCTGCAGCCTTCACAGCCTTATTATGAATAGTGGTCTTGTACCTTGGGGGCAACCTTTACTCAACCTTTGATCAGATAAATGAGCTTGCACAAAGGCACTACAAGGAGAATTAGGAACAGCCAGACAATAGGGAGACACTGGTGATAGTGCTGTCATCTACACAGACTAAATAGTCTAGTTCTTGAAAATCAGCTTTTTATCCCCAGAGGTCACAGATGAGGATTCCCAGATGTTGGGGAATGATGGCATTCCATTGAGCACAGCTGTTTCCAGAGCTGAGGCAGACATGCATTGCCATGGTGGTATCTCCCCACCACTGGAATACCAATGCTATTCCACCTACCCACACTGTAATAACTAACTTGCTTAGCCCAGTCCAGGAGGCCTGGCTTACTGCTGGAACCTGCATATACTGGGCAAAGCCACCTTTTATCCTTGCCTTATTTCCCATGGTGTTTCCCTTGGTACTTAGTTGCTGGCTGGGTTTCAACCATGACACCTACACAACTGAGATTACTTGTGAAGGAGGTAGAAGAGTGGCCACATTGACCTTTGGAGCAGAGCCAGTGCATTAGCCAGTTCAACATTACCTGCAACGTTCATGGTAGTTCGTCCCTCACATCTTTTGAGAGCCCAGCATCCCACTACTCTGAGTGTTGCTGTATGGAAAAGGGATAGCAGAGGCGCAATTCTTCACCACAATGAACCATCAGAACTAGTTCTAGATCTGGTTTACAGAAGATTCAACTCAGATTTTCCGTGCTGAATCTGACAGAGAGCACTTTAAGATCCAGTTCATTCAGCTGCAGCAGAACTGGGTGCCTTTGTCTCAGCTACACTGCCCAGAGTGGCCAGAGCCACGCTCCGTACAAGACCATGGCATCCACTGTCCCCTCTTGGGCAAAACACGTCCTTTTGGGGGTAACCTCAGGCTGTTTATAGGAGCAGAATCACCCCTGCTATCTTCAGTCCTGATCTCAGGGCACAATGAAGGGCTCTCCAAAGACAGGCAGCCTATCATAGATCACACCCTAGGTTATAGGGCATGGAGTGGATGTAGCAATTTTCATCCAAGGCGTTCAACTGGATGCTCCCACAGTGTCTGAGTACTCATCAGATGCTTTTCAGTGCCAAAGCTGGGGGCTCACAGTGGATGATTTCCAGACAGCTGACACTAACCACTACTGAGGTTAGCTACCACCAAAGCCTCTCAAGGCAACACCCCAAACTGGAGGCCCATGGACTGCCCAACAGGGGATGACCAGTATCCCCGCTGGCCTGAGTGGAGAGGTGTCCTTTCCTTCCCTTGATGTCAGGATGGAGTGTCCCATCACTCCCATTCCCTCCCTAGTAGGAAATGTCCCTCCATCAGCGCCAGCACTGGGGAAGGAGGCAGGAAAGGAAGGTGAATCCAAGTGGTGGGCTATTGCTTTGCTGGGAATGCCTCGCAGGCAGGACTGGCAGTGGGATGAGGCAGCAGCACCAACAAATGTGGAGGTCTGGGTCCCACGCTGCGCACATGCGGCTCTACAGCCCTGCCAGGACCTGCTGATTTGGAGTGAGCAAGTCTCCAAACGGATTTCAGTGGCTCTCTTTGGAGGAAAGGGTTTGCAGTGCTGAAAATCTTGCTGTGTTTATTGCAGCCACAGCCTGGAATCCTTCATTTGCATATGCAAATCATATGCATTTATGTAAATTCAGGGGAGACTATTATCACAGTCCCTGCAGAACAGATTCTCTCCCATGGCAAATCACTTGATTGTGTTTTCTAAACTGAGAGTGACATTGCTTTGACCAGGCATTACTGAACATAACATTTATATCTGATGCACAAGACAATAAAGGAGCCCAGTTCCTGGACACAAACCCTTGTCACCAACTTTGTTCAGGCTGCATTCATCAGGAAGAGAAGCAGATTCCAGCTCCCAAGCCCTGCCCACCCCCATTCCCATCCTTCCAGCATTTGCTGTCAAATAAGTCAGAGCCAAACCGTGTGAGATGCCAAGACAAAGGGGTGGAAGCAGATGCCAAATCACTTTCAGTCCCATGACAGAGCCCTGAGTCACCCAAACTGGAGCAGCTCTCCCAGAATGGGCTCATCTCACAAAAGTGCTGTTGCTGCAGCAACACTAATCCACACGCCAGTGGGCACAGGGATAATGGAAGGGATGCAACAGCAGATTCGTTTGCTCATGCTCAGACAAGGGGAAATTGGAGTCATCTAGAGGGACCTGCTTGCTCTGGGACGAAGCCCTTTGTTGCTGTGAGGACTCCTCAGGAAAAGGGCTTCTGACACTAGAGGGAACTGGCCCCAGTGCAGGTGAATGGCTCAGGTCTGACCCCGCGCTCTGACCCATGGCTGGGCAATCCACAGATGAAGCAAGAGGGACCTGACCACTCTCCCTTTGCCGGCTGGGCTGGGAGAGGGACTTCTCCACAAGGCTGGACCGTGCATCACACCACATCTGATCTGAGGAGCATCCAGGTCCTGGATCCCTCCATAGCAATTGCTTGTGTCACCAGCAGGTTCAACCCTAAAGGTGACATAGAGACAGCAAAGAGAGTTGATACTGGCAAAGGACATGGGGCCAGGCTGTCCCTTCAAGGGTGCGGGCAGGACATCTGAGGATGAAGCACATCAAATAACTCAGGAGAGAAAAGCAGACCCAAGGTGGGAACACGAGGCTGTATGTCCATGAGCCTGTCCTGGGGAGCCCAGAGCATAAATTTACCTCAGACCTTTCTCAGTCATGATGCCTACTGCTCTCCATTCTCCTGTGAGAAACGAATGTCTGCTTCCTTGACAGGAGATCCAAATATAGCATGGCTTTTCCTCAGATCTCCACCAACGTCAGTGATGGGCTGTTGTTCCAACACATACAGATGCCTGGACTGCTCATATGAGAGCCACGGCAACTCATAGTCATGTACTTCTGGCTCCGTGGCTCCACCATGGTCCACATGAACTAAGAGGAGGCAACCAAAGTCCTGACCTAAAAGACATCAATCTCCAGCACAAAGAGCTTTTGTTGTGCAGATCAGGTGTGCAGGGCAAGGTCATGCTGGCAGCAAACATAGTTTTGGAAATGTCTGACAAGGGTGCTATCTCCAGGGTATATTATCTCTGGTAAGGATGGGGACTGAGAGAAGCAAAGGGTATGCAGGAAGCCTGTGCTAGGTCATTAAACTGACCCAGGTTTGGTCCAGGGACACTACACTTAGCACTGCTGAAGGAGCTACTGGCCCAGCTTGACGTGCAGGACTGCTCCGGGTAGCAGAATTGTGTCTGCTCATGAGCCATAAGGACTCAAAACCCAGCTGAGGCTATGAAAAAGGTCTCAGAAGACAGACACTGCAGGGCATGGGAGGGAACTCGCCGGTTGCTTGGGGGAGTGGGAGCAGCCCCCAGGCTTCCACTGGCATTTGCAGACCGTGGATGCTTCTGCAAAATGAGTTGCAGGCAGAGCACTTGAAAACTCTTTAAAGCTGATCTCTTCACAAAGCTTGTTTGGATCTCAAAGGAACGGAGCAGATCCACACCCAGAAATAATCAACAGCGGACAGAGGAACTTTCCGCAGCGCTCTTTAAGGGCACTGTTTCAGCATCACATGCTACACACTGGGAGGGTGTCCAGCACAGCCATTTGGGGAACCCAGTATCCTTTCTCCATCGCCTGCACTAGGGACTTGGATTCATTCGTGGGCTACATGTATCATAGTGTTATTTCAGACTGATGAGTTGGCTTAAACCTGTTCCATACAGTACCCCCACGTCCTTCCATGTGTACCACCTGATACTGAAACCTGATGGAAGAGTTAACCTTTGTTTCCAGAGGAAATAAGGGATAATTCAGATTTCCCAGCAGCCTCCTTACACTACAGCTGGATCCAAGCTCCTCCAGTGCTGCCCAAGCATATCCACCTCCTTTTGCTGCCTCTGTCAGAGCAGCCGCTATCGATGCGCGCAGAGGACTGTTACGGCAGAAATCACAGCAGGACACAGGCCATATGGGCTCTCCCTCTTCAAAAACCACAGGACAGGGGAAAAATGAATTCTCCTTGCAGAGCCAGGCAGGGCTGTGCACTGTGATCACTGGATTTGATCCTTTTACCCCAAGGGTGAGGAATTCATTTGTATTGGCTCCAACAGTTCTTTCAGACAAGCGCAGGCTGCATTTGAAGGCAGCGTCAGAGAACCTGCAGCAAGTGTTGGACGTTTGTCTTTTCCTTTGAAACTTGTGCCTTTGCATTTTGCTGGTGTGAATTCCCACTCCCCAGCCATTGTCCTGCCCTCTTCTGCTGGACACAAAGTCTTAATCTTCCCCTTCTTCTCACTGTAACTAAATAATCTCTCAGAAGTCTTTCCAATAGACTAATCAAACTGTCAACATAAGCCACTGCCTCAGCTCACTGCTATTGCTCTTTTGTCCCCTTTCCATGTTTAACATCCCATTTACAACAAGGAGGAGGGTTAAACCACTCCAGTTTCTTCAGTAATGGGTTGCAGCATCATGTGCTCTTGACTGGACAAGAGAGCACACACTTGGCCAGAACTCAATGAAGGCAACAGGGGGACAAAGCTATCCTTAATGTGTCCAGGAGGGAAGATGTAGGCAACCCTCAGAGCCTGGCAGCTGGGTAATCCAATTTCATAAACATGACTCTGTCCCCTTTCCCCTTGGATGTCTTATTTAACTTTGCTGAATGTCAAAGGAGATGGTTGCATTCTCATGGAGATACCATTGTAGGTGGCTACGACTCACAGCTACGCAAGCTTCATTAAAGCACTGTGTGGCTGCTGTTAGAGATGTCACATTTGTGATCAGGCTTTCACGTGCCCCAGCACTACCTGTACACTGCAGGCTTGAGGAGATGCTCTTGTACCATCAGACATACCAGAAAGGGTGTCCTTTGGTGAAAGCTGCAGGCCAGGCAGCAGCGATACCAGCAGAGCTGCTGCCTGTGGGTTTGCTCAGTGACATGGAGCCAAGATGATGCTTCAGAGCCTGTTTCTGGCTCGTTACTCATCTTGGAGCTGGACTCTTCCTATTTCAGTTCATCCCACCTCCTGCCTTGGCCCTAAGGGAAAACAGAGGTACTGTCAGGGCAAGGGGAAAGTGCCACAGAAAGCTGTGGCTGCCCAGGTGAGCACCAATATGGTCATTCTTGAAGAACTTTACCCTTTGACATCCTCTGCTTCCGATTTCATTTTCAATAGGGATTCCCGTGCTTCCCATGTTCCAGACTACAACCGCAGTACCGAAGAGACAAATGCTTCGGGTCAGATCAGGTGTCCTCTAGGGGATTTACATTTCTTCAACCAAACTCAGCTCATTTCCACCTAGGGAAAAGGCACTTCATAAAGCAAAATCAGTGTAACAGTTATCCCTCTCGGAAGAGAGCAGACCAACTGCTCCATCTCTCTTCCCTTTGCCAGCACCTTATCCTCCCTGCCAAGCACTCTCCCCCACCACATTCACTTGTGTCTGGTCGGGCATCTCTTTTGATCAAAGCCAAATCCAATGGAACTTGCTAAATTGTCGGAGCCCCAACTCAGCAAAACCCAAACTAGAGTCAGTGTCAGGGGAGCACTGGTGTAGGGCAGCTGAGACATTTGATTTCATTCCATCACAGCCCCGCTGCAATCTGTGCTATAAAAACAGGGCAAACTAGTGGCCGAGTGGATGCAAGGATGTGGGTGATGCGTGCAGGTCCATACACAGGGGTGCAGCTCATGTCAGGCCTACAGGACCAAAGGAGATAAGGAAAACAGGGTGGAATAAACCAACAAGACTGAATTCAATTCAGGCGGCAAAAGTCCCACCATAAACCTTCTGCCCTTGCTCAGATCCTGGAGGTGCTCTGCCCTTCTCTGCAGCCGGCCTTCACCCAGTAAAGCTCCTGTGCATGGCATTGTCTGGGACTGGAGGGCAGGCTCAACCGGGAAATCCTTCCCTAATTGTCTGTGGAGTCACTGGAGCTTTTCTGGAGTGTGGTTCTGCTCCTCTACAGTGACTCTACATGGAGTCAAGGTGTACAGGGAATGACAGAATCCACACTCCACTGACAAGAGTGACTTTTGGTTTTAGAGTGGAGGAAGAATATGAAAGACAAACGGGCTGGTCCTTTGTAGGAGGGATGCTCTGTTTTGGCAATCTTCTCAATGGTTGAAATTACAGAATGAGAAATACATAAAGTGATGGTTCATACTCCCCAGTGTAAACACCCACAGAGCCCCCCCTGAGCAGGGCAACCTCCTCCCCAGCTACCTCCTTCCGGCACTTACCCAACATGATTCCTTGAGCATCCTCCTGGCTTTTTCCTTTTCTGGCTTTCCCTTTTGGCTGTATCACTGCATCCATTAACCTCCTTCCCATTCATGTCTCCCTGGGATTAAATGCTCAGAGCTTAGAGTAATCCATCCTCTGCCACTCTGTCTACAGGGCAAGCTTCTTCTTGCCTTCTCTGCCATCCGTCTGCTCACTGGCACTTTCTTTTCCTGCTGCAGTGTCTCTGCCAGGCTCACTACCCTCCTTCAATGCACAGTTAGCAGTGATGTGGGACACGGCTCATTGAGCCCTTGGGAAACTGCCTGAGATCCCATCTCAGGGACCTCAGAAGAAATTGGCCTCTCTGCTCCCAAAAGCTGGCCTGGGCCAGCGCCTCAGCACCCTCCCAGGGAAGAGCTTCTGCCTAAGAGCTCATCTCAGTCTCCCCTCTGGCAGGT
>WYDI02010228.1:26564-45085 GCA_009867235.2 Psittacus erithacus | reverse complement strand
AAGTTAGAAACACAGCGCTGCACCAGCCACTAAGAAGGAGAAAAAATGACTGCTACTGCTGAACCCATGACACAAGGCAAATTCCAGAATAGTTAAAATCCTTCTGGAGGAGTTGGAAGTATTAGAGAAAACTGCGCATTTAAACAACAAATGTAAGACCTTTTTACAT
The DNA here is from genome assembly GCA_009867235.2 of Psittacus erithacus. NCBI lineage: Eukaryota > Metazoa > Chordata > Aves > Psittaciformes > Psittacidae > Psittacus > Psittacus erithacus. The sequence goes on along the minus strand of WYDI02010228.1, from coordinate 44,916 downwards.
ATGGCTTCTCCTCATGTATTCCGCAACAATGTGTGTACACAGCTGAGACAAGAGTTTTTCTTGTCATGAGCATCTGTTTGACTCATCGTCTGTGCTGTACCTATCACTGTGATCTGTTCCAATGGCAGTGCTGAAGCATCTGCCATGCAGGTTCTCTCCGCAGAGGATTTCAGAGCCTATACGAATTTGAAAGAAGGGAACAGCAATTCAATGAGCTTCGGCTGGTGTTCAGAAAAAGTTATTTTTCTTTTACCTTCAGTGGCCGTCTTCTGGTGACATTTTACTAAGGAAGGTGCACAGTGGTGCACCTGTAACTACAGCTCCTAAGGCACAGTGTAGAAGTAACCCATTTCTGTATTTTCTTTTTGATAGCCATGAAATATACTATGAATTGTCTCTGTTCTCTTAGAGTGCAAACCTTTTTCCATCAGACTTGCATGTCCTTGAAGGCAAGATTCTAAGCTACGCAGCTACTCTATGCTATTCACTCCAAGCGGTTATAATGGTTAGAAACAGCCAGTCCACTAGCACTAAGCAGGATCTGTCTTCGTTGACTAATTAGATTCAAGAAGTCCAGATTAGATGCCTAAATTTTGGATAGCCAAACATGTCAGTTGAATCTCATCTCCAAAATTGACTTCTTTGAATACTCAAACACAGAATCAACTGTATTGACTGAAACACAGCTACATTATTTTTCATTGGAAATCTTTCATAGGTGCCCAAGCAAATTAACAATTTCTGACTGTTTGACACTTTTTTTTTTCCCCCTGCATATATATTCCTTTACTATGCAAACAGGAGCACAGAAGAGGTGCAGAGTCTAGCCATCAGCTCCTGAACTGGCAGCTAAAAAATTCTCCTTTGAAAAACTAATTCTTCAGTTATAAAAGTATGGATTTCAAATTAAATGATTACTGCCAAGATCTCTGTGAATACAGTCTGTGCTGTCAAATGACTGAAGGGCAGTACTCCAGAATGAGCTTTCATTGGTTTGGATCATAGTCAAATCTTTCCTGTGCTAGAAATATATGCAGTAAAGAGCCAGTTGCCCTTTTCTTGGGATTCCTGTTCAAGGACTTGAAGAAAATACAGTAATAATCCACAAATGCAGAAGGCTTTTGCGCAAAAAAGGAAAAGAAAAAAAGGAATGGTTTATACAGTCTCTCTCCATTAGCTGCTGTCTAGAAACCCTGTACCATTCAGTACTGCTCTTCTACCGTTCAGTACCGTTCAGTACTGCAGTGTGTTAACTGACCATGTTTAATATTTTTCAATGGAAAATGAAACATCTTTCTATCAAGAACATTGTTTGCTAGGATTTTTAAATTAGTTTTTATTTCTATTAAACAGCTTCTGTGCAAGGATTTCAGGAGGCATTGACAATGCATTTTTCTTCCCTAAGTAGACTAGAACATATTGCTTTGATGCTTGAACTGAAGGCAATAATATTAGCTATCTGCCATGCTATCTTTGTAGATTCCAGAAGTATATCATAAAACAAACAAAAAACCTCCCACAGTTTTATCAGACTGTAACACAGGATAGGCTTATTACTTCCTCTGTTACTGTTGTACTTAGGTGCGATTCAGCGGTTTTAAAGAAACTAGGATATCAAAGTGCAACATATTAAAAGAAGGATTAGTAAGAACATACTTTTGTGTAGAGGTACATAGGCTCCTACCAAATATTGTTGCCATCATATTTGGAGAAAGGACACAAACATTCCCATTTGTATAGCACTTTATAAAAACTGGAGATGTAAAACCTGGAGTTCTAGATACATAACCTCTCCTACAGTGAAAACAGGCTTAGGAAACAGGGAAAATGAAAGAAAAATTTCATATTCTTCCCATAAGCACCCTCTCTCCAAATCCATTCCCAAATCTATCTAACCTTTAAAATTAAATAACTTTAAGAAAACATGCAAGACAGAAAGATTTATACTTTATTCAAGAATACGTTCCATTTTTGACCAAAGGTACTGAAAGAGCACGAGTGGTACTTGATCCTGCACAATCCTTTATACTGCTTACCCTAGTTACCTTCGCAGAGCACTTTGACCAGATCACCACTAGCAAAAACTTACCAACATTACTATATGACATTACTTTCAGTATATCGATCAACATACATACCTAATTTTCTGGTGAAATAGCCCAAACACTTAGGTGTAATGGTTCTGCATCAATATTTCTGGTTTAACACTTAGTGTTCAGGGTATTTTGGTTTTCAGTCTCAGCACAGATACTTTGCTTCTAGATATTTTAAACTTAGATAACATAAATTCTACTACTACCTTTAGATTGACACCCTTTACAGCCAAGGAGGAGAAACAAGTCCTTCTAGAAAGTTCTACCCAACTATTTAAAGACTAAATGAATTGCATCCTACAAGGGTCTATTTAGCTCTTTACTGAAAAAGAGGTCAACAGGCCCATTCAGACATGCATTTCTTCACAGAAGTACCTGGAGTAGAACAGATGAAGATTATCACAAGTTTTAACATGTCCAGTTGTTATTAATGTAAGTCATAAATGTGTTTAAAAATTAACATGACAGAGATTCATGACTCGCACTCCTTATCAGGAGAAGCTACATCTTTTTAAACAGCAATATGCTACAGTGCAATCCCTCCATTCACAGGCATGGGATTTTTCTCAAATATACAAAATGATTACTAACAGTTTGAAAGAAGGTCTTGCTGGTGCTCCTGTCTACTACAAGCAGCAGAGAGAGCTCTCTTATTGTGGAAGGAAAATAGTTCATTGTGAGTTTAGACTGGTTTATGTTTCATATTTTCTTTCTCTGCCTCACAGGTAACAAGCATGCATTTGGGAAGAATCTGCACTACCTCAAGTTTCATGAACGTTAACAATTTAATTTGGCTGCTTTCACCTGTTCTTCATAATAATGTCTCATGTGAAAACTTAGGCACTACCTGAACATGAAAACCTTTCAGATTTGGACACTACTCACACTAGTGCTTGACTGCAGTATGGCATATACAAGCATGTTCATGTTTCCTTTTCACTAGTTTTTGCTTCAGTCTTCTTTCAGAGGCAGTTGTCACTGAAGCATTCATAGCAGATATGTGCTTGCCTACATGGCTAAATTCAAAACATCACTTGGAACATATTGAACATGTAAATACATTAACTGGGCTAGCGAAATATCATTAAATTTCTGTGTGGGTTACTACACTTTAACAATTAAAATTCTTTCTGAATTAAGGTAGCTTCAGTTTGATTCATTCATCCAATGAACTGGCTAAAACATGAGTTAACACAAGTGATTTCTAAACTCACAGACTTCATTAATTCAGCTTAATTTTCCCAATTGCCCACATTTGAATGAGTGCTAAAAAAAGGTGGCCCTAGCAATGCACTGTTAGAATAGAAACAGTTAGAATAAAATAGTCATTTTAATGAATATAAGACAACTTGTGTCTCCCATCACATAATTCTAAAGGAATACAAGAAGAAACTGAGCTGCTAAGGAAGATAAGAAACCATAACTGTTATTAAAGAAAACAGACCATATGGTATTTTGAAGTACATGCTCATACACTCACAGTTGTGAATGGCAGATTAGTTTTACTTCATTAGAGAGGATCTAACAATTCTTTTGACTACAAAAGCAGCAAGAAGAATTTTACAGAATTGGAAAGTACAATATTTATTTCTAGAAAAAAAAGAGTGAACTTGTTCTTTGAATGCATTAATAGAACTGTATGAATACCAATTTTTTATCATCTACATTACACAAACAACATCAACAAAATCAAGCTGTACACATAAAAATCTACAGCATATTCATCAAAACAACTACATAAAGCACATTTTTTCTTCTATGGAGAAAAGCTTACCACAAACTTTCACAATTAGATACACAGGAAAATCACTGGTTTTTTTCACATAAGACACCCAACCAATTTCCAGATTTCAAAACCCACCCTGCTTGCGCATCTAAAAGTCATCTGTGAAAACATAAAACACAAAAATCCCAGCATCTAAGTTTCAGTAGTGCATTTTCACAGTCAGTACAGGATACCCAATGACAATCTGACCTAGAGCTGTCAAGAGAAAAACTTTCAGCTGATGCAACATGGCAATACAAAGACTGAAAGGAACATCTGTAAATGCTACAGGGATGAACATCAGTACACAGAAGTTTCCTGTCTGGACTGCTAAGCTTGCAGTGTTTATAGAGGACTGCTGTGAACATTAAAATGAAGGAGGACACCATAGAAGATATTTCACAGCCCTAAATCTTACTTAAATAATTCAATGAGAGCTGTTCCATTAAATTGCCATGGCTAGAGGTGATAAACAATTTGGGTTTAGAAATATAAAATGTTCAGAACATCTCTGCGTATAAGGGGCCACATTGTAAAATATCACTGAACTTATTGTTTGAAAGATTCTGTATATCAAAGCTGAATTCAGTTAGATCATATTTCTTTTATAAGAACCTCAGTGAGGCACAAATACACAAATCTTTTGTCTAGTGTCATCCGCTATGATTCACAGTTATTGATTTTATCTTAGGCTTATTTCTGAACTATGAAGCAAAGCCTCTTGCATGAGTTTTCCTTGGTATTAAAATGAAACCTTATTATATGAAAAGGAGATGATACATCTTTTTTCCCCCCTCCACTGTTTCATGCCATAAACTGTGGTAAAGTAGTCCTAAATTCCCTAGAAAAACTCGTAAGAGCCATCAGATCTCTAATACTAAATTCTGGAGTAAGTCTATTTTATTATGGCTGTGTAAAATGAAAGAACAAAACACTCCAAAATGAAGGTATGACAATTCAGTCTCTTAGAATATCCTTGGTCACTGTTCTTTCTTATTCTATCTTTCAACAGTCTTCTGTGACTTTATAAATGCTTTTATTTATTTAATATGGATCTAATAATGTTTTTCAATTTAAAAGTCAATACATTTTGCAAATTATTACCAGCTTAACAAAAATTAATTCACCTAGTGTTACAAGCCATCTATTATAAACCCTGCTGTGCATGACAAATGATTCAAATTTCTCTAGGACAAACACTACCGAAAATTATATATTTGATCAAGCAAACAAAAGGAAAAACAGATCATTCATTCTGAGGTAATCAAATTCAATACATATTTTGCTGCTGTTATGTAATTTAATAAATTCCATTCTGAAGTGTCATGAGATTTATCTAAGCATACACTGAGAACTAATATTACCATTATTAAAGCAGGAAGGATTTTATTTTTATATCTCATGACAAAATAGAGAACAATCCCCACAATTATGATCAACAAAGAATCATAATGTCATTTCTTTTTTTAACCTAATGTCAGAGTTGGAGCTCCTAAAAGCAACTGACAGAGGGATCTAAATTTCATCTTTTATATAATCTATTGTCATCCTTCTTTCTTCTGTTTTCATCTTTCTCTGGAATAAATGGTTCAGATTATGTTCTCCATTATAATTCTCAAATTCATTAAGATACCCTAAAAAATAATGTTTAAGGTTTTTCAAAAGAAAAGACAACAAAAAGTTACCTCCAGAAAACCAGCAATTAGAGGAACATAATGTTTTTATTATTCAATTACATGTTGATGCCAGAAATAGAAATGCCTTTTATTTTTCTACATTGACACAGAAAAAATTATCATAAGCCTCTCTCATTCTTCTGACAAGTGAAGTTATATCAACAAGAAATTATTTGCGATTGGGGGGCAGTGGCAAAATTAATGGTGTTGCTGATTATTCATTGAATGTATCTCAATGTCAGCAGTTTTCCAAATGAAAAATATATAAATTGTAATAAAAAAAAAATTCTGAATTCAGGGAGGACCTTTGAGGCCCCATGTTCTTATAGGCCAGATGTCCTAAGTTTTCATGACAGTCCAGGTGCCAAATGCTGCCGACTTCATTTCCAAGCATCCCTAAAGGGGCAGCAGCAATTCAAAACAAATTTACTTCAGGGCCAGGCTGGATGTGGTCTGGGTAACCTGATCTACTTGAAGATGTCCCTGCTCATCAGGGTTGGACTGGATGACTTTTGAAGGTTTCTTCCAACACAAACCACTCTACAATTCTATTCCATGATTCTATTTTACTTCAGATTTCAGGCATTTAGATTTAACAATTTATTTAATTTTAATTTCTTTATAAGAGATTCAGCCCACAAATACCTCTATCCACCAAATACCTCTTAAGTTGACTCAGTGTTTTGGTATCTAAATACTTATGGTTAGCTTGCTGCGAAATGCTATTGTGCTAAGATTTTATGCGTTCATGGGAAGACTGTTCATAATTCTGGGTCAGGCAATTCAAAACTTGCAGACTGTGAAGAAGCACATATTTACAATTGTTTTTTTCTCTACACATCTGTCGCTGGTCCTTCTTGGCAATGGCATATTAGGCAAAGCAGTAAAAGCCATAATCGGCTGTCCCTACATTTCAAGTTGCTCAGGAAAATCTTTTGCATAGGTGGCAAGAGGTGCCTCTGATAGCAGTTTACATTCCATCATTATAAAGTGATGACTAGTTCAAATAGAAGAAAGCTAAAAGGAATTCATTAGATCTCCTTATATCAACATTAATCTTTTTTTGTTGTCAAAGAACAGATTCAGGACTGTACTCTTGTTTCAGAATATTTAAGAATCAAAAAAATTCCTTTCCCCAGCCTAAGAGCTGCGCTAAAGCTAAGCATTTATTTGATGATAGATGCTTATTATAATCACTTTCTAACAACTTGTTCAGCAATTAAAATCAATCATGCTGTTTAATTCCTCTTAATTTGGATACTTTAGATATATGTTTCATATGAAACTCTTCCTTCCAAACTTGATTAGCTCTTTTTAATAATCTCCATTACTCCATTACACATAAATGCACTATTTTCTGCTCTCACATCTATTTTTATTTCAGTGGTCTCAAAATGTACGGTACATATTCTTCTCTCCTCTGTGGGTTTTTAATCCATCACTTTTCATGTTCTAGCCAAACACTCTGGACTACCAAAACTGTATAAATGTCAGTTAAACCACTTTATGTTCATGAATGAGAATAAGCTCAGTCTATTTGCACAATTCCTGTTATTTTAGATTTAATGCTATGATGCCACTGAAATTCCGACGGAATCCATGCAACTTTTATGATATGCTTTCGTAGTGCATAACTTATTAATTGCCATTCCACTTTTTCTATTGAACCTAATAAATCCCATAACACTAAATTCCAGGTACTTCATCATGGCACTCAGTTGTGCCTTTAAAACTGAAGCCTGCATTTCATGTGTGACCAGTGTAGACAAACAACTGGGTAAAACAGTGGAAGGGCTGAAGACTCCTCTGACACATCCTCTTCTTCACTCTGCAGTAGACAGTAGGCTTGCCCCTGCATGTCCTGCCTGCTGCCAATCTTATCTGACATGAATTCAGGAGTATGGGGATTCTGGTCTCAGTTTTTAACAGCAGCATGAGCCTGCACTGTGTGACAGGCTAGCTTCAGAACAATTTCCAGTTTCAGAATCAAGGGCCATATTGTCATGACATGACATGATCTGGGGGAAAAAAAAAGGCTTGAACCAAAAAGGAAACAGCTGAAGCACATGAAACGTAAACTGTTAAGTAAGCTTTCCTGTCAATAATACCCTCTTTTTCTTTTTCTGACCTTTTCCCATCCAGGCTTGATAATCTAGGTAGCAAAGGCTGTAAGATTTATCTGAGATATAATAGCTGCTAAAACCTTGAACTACTTCCTTCAGAAAAATGCACAGAACAGGAGAAAGAAGAACTGCAAAGATTTTTTTAAAAACATTTATATTTTCTGTCTCCAGGGTTTACTGCGACTTGCAGCTTGAAACACAGATAAAGCAAACAGTCTTAGCAATCCCTTTAGGTTCTGATACACTCACACAAGCGTTATGATATTGTTTTCCCATATCAGGCCCAAAATTGCAGTCATCACCAGCTATGGTACATGATTTTTAAATAGAAGGCAACACCAGACAGAAATGATGAAGCATATCAAAACAGAAAAAATTCATTTATCTTTAACTAATTTGAACAATACAGACTTTCCCTGATCTGTGTCAGGTACACTGCACTGATAAATTCACCAATATATTTATTTATTACTGTACTGGGGGGCAGAGGGAGAGAAGAAAAGAGAGTAAATGTACAGGATCAGGTGTTATTCAGCATTTACAGAGAAAAGTGATGATGCCTGCGCTCAGGTCATTATTGCTTCAAAAATGTCACAGTATCCTGGGATCATGGTAACAAAAGTTGAGCAACACAGGATTTAGGTAATCCTAGATTCAGAATCAGAAGACTGGAGGAGATTTTAAGAGGTTATCCAATTTATCTCCATATCTCTAAAGAAAAATTGGCTTTTGCTGCATTATTTCTCAGTGCCTTGCCTTGCCTTGCCTGTTCTTAAACATCCTCCTTCAAGCAGACACAGGACCACCAAACTATTTTTGTCCCTTATTGTCCTTGCCATTAGAAAACTTTCTTTCATACTTAATCAGAATATATTTTAAATCTTTGCTATGTGTCCTAGCCATTATGGAAGCAGATAGCAGGTCCTTTTCTTCCATTTAGCAACAGCTTATTTACACTTTGCATTTTCTCTTAGCAGTTTTTCTTTTCAAGATTTAACAAATCTAATTTGTTGACTCCTTTTTTTGCAACCTGACTTTACTAGATTCTTGATTGATCTCATAATACTTCTGGGAATACTCTGTAAGTATGCCAGTTTTCCTGAAAATGCTAAAATTGGGCTCAGGCTATTCACAAAGATAATTCTGAATTGCTCATCCTGTTTTTTGCATGTTACTAGTCCCTTCTAATCTGGTTTCCCTGCACAGTGGTTAGGCTCGCTGACTCCAGTCTGCATACCCAAGGGCTGACATTTTCATTTCCCTTCACAATATCCTCAAACACAATCACTTCTGATGCTGCTCATCTCATTAGATCTCTCTGCTAGTTGACTCATTGATTTATTTCAAATGTCATTTCCCAGCACAGTCTGTGGGGCAGATCAGGAGCCTTCCTTGCTCAAACACAACCTCCTTGTTTCTGAATTTCCAGAATTTGTTTATTTGGTGTGTTTCTGTGGCTGAGTTTTACTTTCCATAGCCAAGAGAAATCTCCATGCACTGTATCCCCAATGTGTGTACTTGTCTTGCACATCCTTGTGTCACACATACCTTACTTTCCTAGCAGGCACACAGATGTTCCTAAGCACAAAAAGAAAAAAGTGCCCATATTTCCCTAGATTAACAGTTCTGTAATAATAATGACACTAAAAAACTCCCTGATCTCAGTCACAATGCGGGAAAGATTTTTCTTCCCCTTTAGTTATGAAAGAACAAATATAAACAAATAAAATTAAACAAGGGACATTTTGACTGAGTAACAAGGCAAAATGAAGGGGAAGAAGAGGACATATGTGAGCATCTTCATATAGCTACTGAAGCAGGAGAATATGCACCACAACATCTTTAGTGTACAAGCAGAGGTATTGAGATGTAGGAACTAATCTGCAAATCTCAGATCCAGTTGACAACATAGAGGAACTCAGTGTGTCCTGTTCTTCTGGTTTTAATCAGCGCTCTGCACTTCTAAATATCACCTACATTCCAGCTCTTTCAAGAAGTTAACACTAGGATGCACTGAGCCAAAATATAAAACCTGTAAATATCAATATGCATATGAAACCAAATTATTTTACTAAGGAAATTTATAAGTCAAATCAATATCAAAGAGATATTTCTTATAAGATACAGTGTTTTGTCACCAATTATTCCTTTAAGTTGATCCAAAATTAAATAAATTACATTAATTAAATATTTTATTACTTCTAAAAAACCACTATGATCTAGAATTTAGTAGAATGTTTCATTTCTGTATAAGGACATTAAAGTCTATCAATTAAAATCAAACAGTATAGTATTATAGTATAATAGTAAGTATTATACAGTAAGCAAGACAGTAATAGTATAATAACATAACAACTAAAATAGTGCCATTAGGAAATAGTACCTTAGAAAATCTGAAATTACAAGATGCTTATTTCAAATTGTTACTGAAACATTTGGTATGAGTAGTATAACTCATTTGGGGAAGGGCAGCAAAGCAAAAGCCAGAAGGCAAAACTGAGTTTAAATCTCAGCTACAGATATCTCAAGAATTAACATGTCACCTTGAGAAGATTGTTGAAAATTTAGGACAGAGTTTCCCAATGGGGCGATCAAAGGAGTCAACTACTCCTTGGGCCTTGGTACTGCCAAAGCATTGGTCTACCCAAGAACATAAAGAAAAGCAGACCTGTAGCTGCTCACTGAGAGTATCCATTAAGTTTCCTTAGGTATCGCTAATCAATAAATAACAGCTCCTACATAACCTTTTTAGAGATACCTAAAGATACAGGCTGTCACTGTTCCTTCTACTTAGTACCAGCTATCTCCCACTTCATTAACTCACCTCATAACCTTTAGCCATCTTCTTTAATAGGACCTTTGATATAACCTACTAATAAATACTGTATTAACAGCAGGATCTTTATAAAAACATAATTGCAGTGAACTTTTTAATACTTTGGTCTCTGTCATCACAAGGTCTTCCTGCTGAGAGAAATACTTGTTTTGGTGAAAAAAAGCAAGAAAAGCAAAAACATAGAGATCAGTTCTCTGAAAATCCTCCTGACATTCTCAAATGTTAGTGTTTTGTAAGCTGTGAAATATATTGATTCCTGAAATACACATCCAGGAGCATAGCAGTTGATTATTATCTCTTCTTTTCCATTGCTGCTGAATGTTGTCTCCCAAGCTGCTGCATACATAAAACAATACAGGTGTTTCACCTTTAAGATGTTTTGTGTTTTAACTTTTAGCTCTCTTTTGGGAAACCATATATATCAAGAGGTTGCTTCATTCTTTAGAGTAGAGAAAGTTTTAAGTGAATAGCTTTTGTCTGTTATCACACAATCTGTATCAAAAGGAACATTTTATATAGATCAAGCTCAAACAAAAATCCATGCTCTTTTTCTCCAGTTGTATTTTGCAAATGCCAATCCAAGATTCTTTTCGAGTATATGTGTAAGTGCTGTAAATTTGACAGAAGAATATCTGAAAAACAGTAGATTTTATTTTTTTTTCCTTGAAACAGGGATTTTTTTTTACTGTTTAAAGGTGAAGCTTGAGAGAAGGAAATCCATGCCAATTTGTTTTCTGAATTACCCTTGACACCTCCATACCTAGGGAAACAATGCACTTGACTCAAGTTGGAAGCTACTCTAGAGAAACAAACACGAAATACAAAACAAAAACCAAAAGTGAGTCAGAAAGGTACCTTCTTACAACATCTTCTCCATTCCAACACGGGAGTCCATCGGCAGCTGCCAACTCATTACCGCACAGCTGATCAGCCAGGCCACTGTAAAAGGCTCTGTAGAGCTGGAGCTGGCTGATAAATTCCCTGCACAGCGGAACACAGGAAATAATTGACAGAGTCAATAACGTTAAGCTGTTACGCATTTCTACAGAAGAAGATAAAGAATGTGCTTATTTTACTACTTTCCATTGGTTCCAATGATTTCTTTTTTAAATCAATTAGTCAATTTCCTGTTAGATTAATTAGATTCTCTCAGATCACTTCAGCAGCTTTACAAAGTTGATACTCTCACAGGTGAAAATGAAAGCAAAAACAACTTTACTCATGCTCTGGAATGGGAATTATTTCCCGCCAACCTGAAATTTTCTTGCATAGCTGCAATGCAGTTTGCACTTGCACAAATATAGTAAAAATGTTCCAAAAAAAAAAAAAAAAAAAAAGCACAGCAATTTAAAATACTAATAATTAAACTGAATAAGTAATTGAATTAATTTTCATTAATGCTACCAACTACTCCCCTACACAACACTACAAATAATACAAAGAGTGCCTGTTAGAGTGATGGAGCAAGTAATGATTTAGGTAAGATGGGTTTAAGATGTAGGTGTTAAATATTTAGTGGATATTTAAATAACTGTCTGAAAAATTGCATCAGTTTTATCATGTGCTGTTGGTAGGTTATAAATTACATATTGCTATTTTAAATAATTGTCAAGATGCCCAGAACTAATGATAAGTATTTGTACTTAATACAAATTAATGACTTTTTACTTAGCATGTTTTTAACTGAATTGTGATATTTATGTTTATAAAATGTTTGCTTATGTATTGAAAATCTCTTCCTGGGAGACCCATTCCTGCTGTGAATAATTAAAATATTTATTCATTCTGGTTTAGAACATCACACTATACTGAGTTATCTATGACCTGCAGGCACAAAGAAAGGCACCGGCAAATGCTGTACTCACTGCTCTGTAAGACAGCAAGCTTCACTCTGTGTTAACTTCTTTTATGGTGCCTGCCATAAATGAAAAAATGCCAGAAATACTCTATACATTTCCTTGTATTTAGTCAACACAGGCCTAAAATGGCATAAGGAATGAAATTATTAACAACTGTTTACTCCAAATTAAAACAGATAAAAAATGAAAGATTATATACGTGAGTGATTATATACAGTCATTTCAAAAGCCACAAATTCTTTCTTGTAATTGTAGGGCAAATATTTCACATGAACCAAAGTGATTTAGATTTACTGTGCATATTAAATGTGATACGAGTACCCTGCTAAGTGTAAATCTGCAGTTTGGAAAATCTCAGGTAGGGTCAAATTTGACTATGCATCATATAATTGCCTATGTGCAATATATTTAAAATATGCATGTATGATTCATCCACACTCTCCCAGACATGAATAGTCATATCTTGTATCTCTCCATCCCCAAAACAGCATCCACTGTGTACAGCATTTTTGTAATTTTTCTCCATTTCCTATTGAATGGGATTGATTTTGATTGCATCTATGCTTTGGGTTTACATTCTGGCTGAAAACTAGTGTCTAGAGAGTCCTCTCATAGTGAATAGTTGGAATTCTTCTGTACACCCATGTACAACACAGAAACTGAAATAAATAGAGCTGCCATAATACCTTGTGACAAACTGCATTCTAATGGAAAGGTCATTCAGTTTATTAGTAAATACATCCTGAGGCAAAGCTAAAGTTAATACAGAAGCAATAACTGATTTCATCCCCTGTTTATGTCTGACCAAAATAGTTAGAAGGGCAGATGGTATGAATGTCAATTTTCACATTATCATCTTCTAGACCAGATAGCATGTAATTATAGGCAGCTGAGCACAAATGCGCAATTATAGTCAGTGAAAGCTGGAAGCTGCAGATATTTCTTATCGGTTTATTTGGAAATGTTAATTTTTTTACAATTTTATTCTCTGTACCAGAAGATGTATGCAATGTTAAGTTCTGGAGGAAAAAGAATTATATACTTTTAAGTTTGTTACTATGGAAGTTTCTCCTTAGATTTTTTGAAATTCATCTGACAATTTTTGGAGGCAAAACCACAGAGAAATTTCCTTTCCTTCTTGTACCACCTAGCACTAGAAAATACCAGCTTAGGTGTGATGGTAAAAATAATTTAGAAGTTCGGGCAGAGGATGTCTACCACATTCTTTAAAATGTAAACTTTCATCCAGGGATGCATCTGAAAATATTACAAAATCAGGGAACTCACACATTTAATGGAATTTTCATTCATTTCCCTCAGATAACTGTCATTGATCAAGTCTACAGGGTTTGGAAGAACCCTGTTCTTTTCTGCTAAAGCCTGTGAGAGTTGCTGAGAGCAACCTGCTGTCAGAAGTATATGGAAGGTAAATAAAGTGGAGTTACAGCACTTCCTTAAAAGTAGGCTGCAAACATTTGCTGTAGTCACTCTTCCATGAGAGGAATTGTTACAGTTGCCATGGGAATACAAAATGAAATATAAAGCAATTGTGACTAGTAAGGAAGGAGGTGATCCTGGAGGCAGTAAATGAAGATGGTATCAACTGTGAAGCTGTTAAACTGAAATCTGTTTCAGTGGATCTCAAACTTTCTCCCTTCTCCCCCTTTTTGCAGTAGCTCCTGCTGCATGCCATAAAATGTTTCCAGAATCTCAGGTAGGTGGAAATCATGGGAAAACAATATTGCATTGTGATGCTTACTGCCCTTCATGCCCCTTCTTAGTAATATCCCTGAGGTCAACCCAGACAACACTTATTTTGAAACACAGAAGAGTCCTGGATGAAGTGAGATTTTAGAATATGGCTACACATTCGCAGAATGCTAGCAATCATCAAATATCAAGAACTTCCTTAGCTGCGTAACACAGAGAAAATGCGCCTGTATAATGCATATTGCCTGATAAACTTCTATGCTGGCTAAAGCAAACTTCTGGTTTTTCACAATGCTCTACAAAGCCTGTGAGTTTGGTTTTGGTTTTTATTTTTATCTCCATATTTGGAACTTGAAGGATCTTGCACTAACAAGAATGGTCTGTCTTTGAAGTTCAGAGGCATTTTTTTTTCCCAGACATCAGGAGTGAGCAATTATTCCTTGAAATTCTCTCACTTTAATTTCCTTCTGCACTGCAAAGTGAAATAAACAGAAAAAGAGGACAAAGAAAACCTGTGTTTTAGCAAACACTGTGACAGAAATGAAATTTCTGATTTTAACTTTGTACCATGTTTGCATAATAGGGTGTTTAGTCTCAACTGTAATATTATTCTTACTCCTCACAGTGCTATTACTATTACAGTCATTAAAGACTTGATTAATTTATCTAAAGACAGACTGGCTTTTGAGATGCCCTCAACTATCCAGGATATCTGCAGAAAGCTGGAATATACAATACAATTTACAGGCCACCATCTTGGCAGTGGAATATCAGCTGGTTATCCTCAAGTGGCACTGGGCGGCACAGAATGCTTGTAGTTGTGTGGGCAGCTGAATTGAGTTCTTCTCTCCATAGAATATAGCAGCAGCTTAAACACTTAAATGCAGTCTGACAGATTTTACTCTGTAATGCTGAGCCAGGTGTAAATAAAATCTCCAAGTCTTTGCAGACATCTCAATTCACCACATACTGACAAAAGTCTGAGAAAAAAAAATCAGCTGAACTTGCTTGAACAAGGACTTCAAGTTTTAGCCCCACACCCTTATTTGTCTCATTTTTTATAGTAGAAGGGTATGTAAGAACAGTCATTCTTGTCTTTTTTGTTTTGACTGATCAATTTGTACAGTCTTCTGATGAAAGTCACAATCACTTTTTGACAGCTTTGATCATGCCTGCCAATGTGCAAGTTAAATGCAATTTGAAAATGTATACATCAACGTAGAGCTAATGTTCATATTCTACAAATGTTATCCACTCTTGTAAATACTTCCAGCCACACCAAATGACTCATCATATGTCCTTTATTTCAGAAAACAAAATCTAGTCATGAAATTACTCTTTCTAAAATGCAATGGTACATTATGTTGCTAAAATGCTTCATTCTTTGCAATCTTTATTTATTGTCTAGTAATGCATGCCATTGCATTGAATATAATCTATTCTGCTGCAAAATTAATGGCTTACTTTATTCTTTCTTTCTGGCTGTAAAACTAATGTCTTACTTTCTTCTGCTGCTGAGGGTTTCTTCACTGCTTCTTGAGAACGTCTTCAACCCTTGATTATCTCTATTTTGATGTAAGTAGCAACCTGGAGACTGCGTAGGCTTCCTTACAGGAGGACCACACACCTTGTTTACCTGAAAGGAAAAAAAAGACACAAGAAGAAGGACATAACACATGTAAACAAAACATATTATGCATTGATTCAGTTTAAGTCCATTTAAATAAGAAATAAAGTTCTGTGGTCATTAAGCTAAGACAAGTTTCACTAATTATCATATTTCTCAACACCATATTCAGTAAACCCATAATTAGTCATTTTATAGTAGAAAAATAACCAAACAAAATAACTTATTTTGAAGGAATACCAGGTGTAAAATCAAGTAACCACATATATTTTGATTGTGCTTTTTTTCTTCCTGTAAAGAAAGTGTATTGCTATGCAAATAGTAACAGCAACCTCAGATAAGGCAATGTGTTCTGAAGTGGCAGATTTCCATTTTCTCTGTAATATACCCCAATCACATTTTTAATATGCATTGAACTTTGTGATTTCTTTCAGGGTTGCTGAATTATTATGGCATGTTCAGCACAGTTACCCAGAGCATATAGTGAACAGTTAGCATGGTGCAAACTTGCATTACAATGTTGCAAGATGTAAATTTAATGATCCAAGATGTAAGTTTAATGATTCGACCATAGATGTTGAAAACATCAAGGCATTTTATACATCTGGCTTTCTGATCTAGATGTCAATAGGCACAAGTTCACATGAACTCCCATTTTCTTCTTTGTAAAATGTGATACTGAATATTTTGTACTATAGAAGTTATCAATTCATCTTCCTGGCTCATTATTTTCCGTAATCACTGAATAAAAATAATTAGGGCTATACATATTTATTAAATAAGAGATACTTCATGCTGGGGATCACATCTGACAAGATATTAAGCCAACTGAACTACACATATTTTGTGTTAGCTAGCACACATGCACTACTGAAAACTAATACAGTATGTGATTTATGAAAGCCTGGGTTTCAATAGGGAGTCAACTTTTCTGTTTTAAAAAAGGGAGAGATCACTGTTGGCTCTAAAACAGTGTTCCAATTTTTGAAGCAGAAACACATTCAAAATGAGAAAGAGGAATGGGTGCATATGGTATACAACAAAGATTGTTTCCTGTTGCATTGTACATCCCCGACGGTAAGAACAGAGAAAGAAAATAAATCTCATTCTTCAAGTTGCCATCACACATGTTAAAGAGCAAAATGCAAGTCTTAAGAACCACCTTTCCAACTAAGAACTGCAGTAGTGTTAGTTAAGATATACATTTAAAATTTTAAATAAAATTAACATACCTAATTTGGTGAGCTTCCTTGCTGTTATGCATGGTGTAAGTAATGATAACTGAAAACTCACTGAATGTGCTTGCTTAAGCCAGTCAAAAGAAGAAAGAATCATCATTATTACTACATATGAATAAGCATTCAACTTATGAATTTCAAGTGAGGGTAACATTCAAAGTGAATACTCCTTTTTGTTTGCAATTCATGTCTTAATTTAGGCATCCAAGCTATGGTTTGAATCCCCTTCAAATGAGGTGCATGAATTTACCTGCAAGATATTTGTCCCTGGACATATGACTAGTGTCCTTTAAGGGACTTACTTGGATACACTTTAGTATCGACCCCACCATTTCTCATCAGAGGCAGTGGCTCCTTGAACAGGATGTTACTATACTTGCTCTTGCCTTCAAATTCAGTTTCAAAGCTCCCTCACACTTTTTCCACCATTTCCCCATTAACTCTTCTTCAGAGCACATGCTTTCCATCAACTTAACTGGCCTTCCATCCCCTCCCCCTCATAAGTCTTTACACTCTTTCTAGGCTTCATACATCCTCATGGATGGAGGAGTTTGCCCCTTCAGCGCTGCACTTCCCCAGCCTCTGCAGCAGTCTATCCCATCAGCCACCCTACAACAATACAATGCACACCCAACAGAAACAGAAAAATGCTTTTGTCTTCTCACTTTGCTCATATTCTTTTACACTCACTGATGTGATATGGGGAGCATTATGCTTATGATCAGTTTTCATTACAAAGCAACTGATGGTTTGGGTTGCCTCAGTTCCAGGCTTGCCATATGCTCTTCAACAACTCTTTATCTTACCAAGAATAAAAACAAGGGTTTAAAAGACAGCGAGAGCCAGATCCAGATGTTTGGAAAGCAGGCTCTGTCTCATGACAGGCATGGGTTAGATGTGTAGGTTGTTGTAGATCTTAGGTGCCCTTGCATGTCTGAAAGAGGCACCTTAGCTGTCCAAGCAGTCTCACAGACTGACCGCTGGGTAGGAGACTGTGAGGAGTCAAGAAACATGGTGGAGATGATTCACTGGCTAATACAGATCCAAAGCAGATAAGTAATAGTCCTTTGGGTCAAAAAAATTGGCTTCAGTTACAGTAAACTGAGAAAAACCCATTTGCATTCATCTCCACTAGGAAGGCAGGAGAACCTACTGCTATCTATATTTCTTGAATTTACAATAATATTTCATTATAGTTTACTGTTGCAGTTTAAGCCCAGTCGGCAACTCAGCCACGCAGCCGTTCACTCACTCCCCCCATTCTTCCTCCCTGCTCCCAGAGGGATGGGGAGGAGAATCAAAAGGATGTAACTCCCACAGGCTGAGATAAGAACAGTCCAGTAACTACGGTATAACACAAACCACTGCTGCTACCACCAATAATAATAATGATAAGAGAAATAACAAGGGAAGAGAATACAACCG
>WYDI02010228.1:0-21802 GCA_009867235.2 Psittacus erithacus | reverse complement strand
TCCAGTCATTGGGAACTTCACCTGACTGCCATGATTTTTCAAATATGATGGACAGTGGCTTAGCAACTTCATTCACCTGCTCCTTAAGGATGTGCAGATGGATTTCATTGGGTCCCACGGACTTGTGCATGTTCAGGTTCTTAAGATGGTCTCGAACCAGATCCTCTCCTACAGTGGGCTCAAAGTCTTCATTCTCACAGTCCTTGCATCTGCTTTCCAAAGTCCCTGCGTCTGCCTTCCAAAATAATGCATTAAATATCTATGAAGTCCCCTTGATTCAGATTTAACCTTGCAAGTGGATTTGTAAAACATTCAGGTAAATGGCTGTGTGTCAGAAGAGAAAAAGAAGAACAACACAAGACACTTTTTTTTGTACTTCATTCCACCAGCCAGTCTTTGCAAGCAGCACAGGAGAGGATGGCTATTCCCTGACCAGGCGACACAGGGGTTTGGCACTTGCTGATCATCTAAGCAGGTGAAAGTGAAGATTTCTTTAAGTAAGAATAGCTTCTCCTTTTAACTTGTAATAACCTCAGCTGAGCTCCTGCTGCAGGAGTCGATACATCACTAAGCGCTTGTTTCACCTGTTTGCCTTCTTCAACTTGCGCCACAAGAGGGAGCACCAGCATTTCAGTATTTCCAAGCACTTTAGCAGTCTCTTACCGTTTGATGCCTGCAAACGCTCATTTAGTATCAAACTTTTGTTGCAAACAAAAACGTATTTTGGTAAGTGACAGCACGGAAGATTGAAGCATACCCTAGTCAGGCAAAATGCAAGTTCTTCAAAATAAGGAAAGACAGCATTTGGTACAACAGGCCAGTTTCCCTTCAGAACAGGAAAAAGACGACAGTGGGATTATCTTAGGAAAGAGCGTGGTGGAGTACCACTGGCGTTTATAACATGGGGAAATCACACAGTAATTGTCTATTATTTCCTCTGTTTTCTTTGCAGATGTTGTTTTCAAGTGTGACTCGTTATCTTTTTCTCCACTGTAGCCTCAGGACTCTAGGCAACATCTTAGGCATTCAGAACACTAAGCAAGGAGTGGAGTTACAACAGCAACCAAGTGTCATACACCTAGGTTTACTCCATTTAGAGAACTTGCAAGTCAAAGACAAGCTCAAAGGGACAAACATTGTGAACAATGGCCTACGGAATTGAAGCTGTTACTTAGAATAATGCTTGCACAAATTATTACACGATTTGTAATCACCTGCAAGACAAATCTTAAATGGACTTGCCTAATAATGCTAATTTTAAAGTAATTTTATTCAAAACTGTAATTAAAAGCCCAGGTGATACATGAAAAAGTGCACTTATACTTTTTCAAGTGAGACAGAGTTTTAAGTGGTTTTAAGCTCAAGAACTGACAAATCCAATTCAAAGCAACCTTGTTAAATGCAGATCGCCCCACACTCAACCACGTGCTACGGAGCAACGACAAATGCAAACCGCAGATACACAAAAAGTTGACCCACCAGTAAACAGCGGTAGCCACGTCAGAAAAACATAAGCAAATTGTATGTTACAAAAAAAAAAGGAAAATAATTTTCAGTGATATATAAACAAAAATACGACTTGCAGATATTGAACTAATTATTTCACTGTGTTTGGCACTAACACATCAGTGTCACTGCTGCACATCTTTTGGGGGAAATCTACAGCCAAGAAAGTGACAAAAATGCTAGGAGTTTGCAAGCTTTTTTTTTTTTAGTGATGTTTTTAATACAGTTTTGTAAAAGACTGCTGTCCAAGCTGTTGGATTCTGGGAGCCACAGTCCACAACTTTCATGTGACTGCGGATCCTATCCTCCTTCTACCACTCCATCTACCAAAACCAGTGCTCTGGCCCAAGTTCTCCTATCTTGTCAGTTCTTAATTATCTCTGATTTCTTTTATAATTTTGCATGTTCTGATAGTAAAATAAAATCTAATAGCCCATTAAATATGAGTTAATGCACTTTTAATTTGTGTCTTCTGCTCTTTAATTACTAAAACCTTAAATGGTTTTAATTCCGCTGCTCCTTTCATGAGGGACTAACACACAGCAAGTCTGGCAGCAAAAATAGCTTCTCATTCTGAATGGGGGTGGGAGGGAAGGAAATGATTTTTTTTTAATGGCTTAATGTCAGGGGAAATCCTAATGTTCTCAGCCAAGTTACCCTGCAGCCAGAATACAGCACTGCCAGTTCAAACTCTTCAAAGGCAGTTCAACAAAAACTGCTTCTTGTGAGAGGCTGCCAGCTCTCCTGATCCCAAGTCCGCTTCAGCGGATGCCAAGGTGTTTCATTTATGTTCAGTGAAAACACTCTGTGGTTCTCCTCTGAAAAGAAATTATATAAAACCGGAAGTAGCCTCTTCCAAAGATCAGCTACCTCTGTGTAGTTAGATTGATATATCTGTGCTCTCCAGTGGTTAAAATACACTTTATTGCTCCTTACTTCTACGTGCCCTGCAAGTACAGCTTTGATCTACAGAGCTAACGTTATGCCTTCTTGTCTGATACAGGCAGAACTGTTTATTATACATTTATCCAGGGTCACTGATGTAAACCAGAAAAAATTCAGTAGGAATGTGACTGTCACTGAAAGCAGAAATGGGGCTCTGTAACCTTTATCAGCCATGTTATTCACTTAAAAAACATTATAACTTATAATACATAAAGAATTTGTGGAAGCAAAACAAGTTGGCTATGTCAGCATATCTGTGCAATGTGTTTATACTTGTGGCAGGCTGCAATTCATGTTCCAAAATTGTGACAAGGAGAGCAGTTTTGTAAGATCTGCAACAAAAATATGTAAGTCAATAAAATCATGCACACTTGGGGTAACGGTCATAATGCATTATTTCCTTTAGCATAAGATACTATCAACAACTCTTCAGATAAGTGGAAGGTCATCTTTTCACAGTAATAATCAGAAACCATCTAAAAAAAAGAAAAATGAGGGAAAGAAACCCTCTACCTAGTTAGCCTAGGTGATTCCCCCCCATTCC
This sequence comes from Psittacus erithacus, assembly GCA_009867235.2. Lineage (NCBI taxonomy): Eukaryota > Metazoa > Chordata > Aves > Psittaciformes > Psittacidae > Psittacus > Psittacus erithacus. The sequence continues at coordinate 18,807 of WYDI02010228.1, read as the reverse complement.
AAACAACGTTTTATGAGATTAGTGGGTTTGCTTCCTGTATCTTAAGCATTTCAGTGTCTCCTCACCCTCTTACCTGAACCTGGACAAACCAGTTTTCTCTGAAGATCTTTTGTGATGTACAAGATGCTCACTTATCCATACATGTTCATATCACTTCAGGGACCAAAATAGTCTGAAAGACTCATCTGCTTCAAAAATCTCAGGATTTGCCCTCACAAAGTTTTTCTCTTCCAACACAAAGGGCTCATAGTGATTTAGGAGCCAACTGAGACACCCGAAGTCTGCTCAGCTCAGTAGCTCTCCGTGAACAGTTAATTCTGTTTCACAATGAAAAAGGAAGAGCAGAGAAAAAAGAAAGCACATACACAGCCTACAGAAAGGCCTCTCAGCTGACTTCTTCCTTTACACTTGTTCATGCCTTTTACTTGGCTTTGGGGAAGGAGTCAAAAGCCTCCTTTCTTCTTTTTTTGCAAGAACCGGACTGCAGCATTTTTTGCCTCTTGGAGCATCTTCCTTACCTTTAGTTCAGCTCTCCAGTGGACACATTCAGAGAAGCCTGCCATGGTGCCAAAGTGAAATTAGTGCGTCACCTAAAACTAAAATATGATGGCAGCCCATACTGCTTACTCCACATTTTTCAGACCTTTGAATCCCTATGCAGTCAGTGGAAAGAGGATGGCGACTGTGCATTTTGCCCAAATTTTGCTTAGCCTTCTGTTAAAAAGAAAAAAAAAGGTATATATTAAAGATCCTACTATTACTACATGGCTGCAGAACACTTACTCATGTACATGCTACATTAAAAAAGACTGATGCATACAAGCACCCCAGTTTTTCCCACCTGCAGCTGGATGCATGTCTGTGAATGGAGAGAAATGGAAGGTGATGGTGTTGAATAGTATATTAGGTTTGCTATCAAACCTTTCTTTAGAACACAATAATATTAGAATACAGTCATGCATAAGACAACTTTAAATCCAATTATTGGTTAGCAGTTTCCACAGATCAGTTTATATTGATATTGTAAAGTAATTTAAATTCATCAATTTATCAAGTAATTTAAATTCGGCAAAATAATGACATCATAGACATATGCCAAAAGCTTCAGGAAGAAATCTTCAATCTTATTCCAAAGTCTGCTTTGCTGAAAACTCTGCATTTTATTTTTTTTCTAAAGCATTAAAGAACTATATGGCATGTTTTTCACGTGTCATTTACAAATTGGTAATGGGAATACACACTTGCTTAAAGTTAAAGAAGTGTAAGGCTGAGTCCAGTTAGGTAGTTTGCTGGTAGGAACAATATAATTAATTTTCCCAGAATATCAAATCTAGGTTGTATCTGTGCAGTCTCTAAACCATTTTCCTTGCACAGTTTAACATCAATACTCAACTTCTCTTGAGAACAGAAGTACTTACTATTGACAGATAGCCTTGTGATCAGCTCCTTTGAGAACCTCTGGTCTCACCCTGTTGGTCTCAATTTCTATTCTTTTCTGGGGAATTTCATCCAGACTTTGAGACTCTATAAGGAACAATTCATTCACTTTTGCTTTGACCAAAGATATGTGAAATAGACAATGTGTATTGTCTTGCACAGACTCCTGCATACCATTGTTGTGAATACCTTCCATGGCAATGTTCATCACCCACGAGATGAAGCCAGTGCCTGCATCCTGTGCTAGAAGAGCAAGTGATCCCTGAACCCTGAGTTGGCTCTCTTATGAAAGGAGTGTGTCTGATCCTCCAAGGTATTTGTAGAAATCAGAATGAAGGAGCAAGAGCATGTACAGAAACACAAAATACGAGGGAAATCTGGGATTTGAACATAGTAAGTTTGGAATTTGAACATTCTAAATTGTACCTGACCTCAAGGTGGTTTGTATCTGCTTCAGATTGGAGAACTTCCTCAGAATGACATGGCCTGCATGCTGCTGCATTGGCAAATGCTGGGAAAAGTTATCTGCATAGCAGCAGAACACTCACAGACAAATGCAGTCAGCTATTTGGAAAAGCCAGCTAGATATTTGTCTAAACTTACCTATTTCTATCAGATAAAGTATACCTAGAATGTTTGCAACAGAGAAATGTACTGTGCAGTTTAAATATAAACAATATGGATAACAAATCAAAGCACTCATAAATTATAGAATGCTGTTTATTCTGCTTAATTTGTAAAATAATAAGTGATTAGGTTATTCTGTAACAATTGCCAGTTTTACTGTAGTATATACAGTAAATTAGGCTGTGAAAATATATTTTCACATAATTACTTTTTCTTATATGTAGAGCTTCTGTTTCTTTTTAACCAGGGTTCTGATTTTCAGTCTATGCCAGGTCATAAAACCACACAGACCAAACCAGACCAGACTATAATTTCAGCTGGAAGGACCTACAACAATCATCTAGTCCAATTGCTCGACCAATTCAGTGCTGACCAAAAGTTAAAGCATGTTATTAAGGGTACTGTCCAAATGCCTCTCAAACACTGACAGGCTTGGGGCACCAACCACTGTGCTAGGAAGCCTGTTTGATCCACATTGGCTAGAACACAATGAAAGCATAGAGCTTACATACAAAAATACATAGAAGACTTCTACCAAACATACAGCACAAATTCTTCACTTTCAAAATTAGGAGATGCCAGAATTTGTCTGTGTGATTTTATTTTTTTTCTGTTGTGTTTCTGATTCCCACATTTTAATATGTATATATAGCTTCTAATATCATGGTCACACACTTCCTTTTCCTTCAGATCCCCAAATCATCAGCGCCTAGAATACATAATGAAAGGAATCAATATTCCTTTTCATCTCTTTTATTCAGTATTAATCCCAAACACCACTGACCTTTTGGGAATCAAGAACAATAGTTTAATGTATAGTTTGGAGGAAAGATTTAATTATAAAGCCTTGTGACCATTTTCCTTCTTTTCTCTCCGATTACTTTCCCCTTTTCCTTCAGCTCCTGCCCCAGATCCATATCACCTCCTCTCAGGTCCTCCATTCCACTCCAAGGGACATCTCAGCTGCTGTGTTACCCAAAGAGTGACAGCACAAGTCTCCACACACCAAAACAAAACCATGGCTAAGAGAGACTCTCTCCTCAAGACTGCTCCCTCAACCAGCTTGCCTTTCAGCTGCCAAAGCAATGTGAACACAGGGAAACCGGTGGAAACACACTGCTGAGAATGGTGCCAGAGCAGAACCTGGACAACCCAGGGTGAGACAAGCTTACTGCGCTCTTGAATCACACTGCGAGTGACACAGGAACTTGGCTTTCCATGGCATGGGGCTGTGCCTGTAACCCATGCATAAAGGGAACAGAAACATGCTCCTGTGCTCGGCTAGTAGTTTCTGTCCACATACACACAAAAAATTTCAATCTCGCTAAAATCTCTCTTTGTCCTTCTGTCTTAACATTGACAATGGCTAGGACAACAGAATGTAGGAAACACAAAACAATTTATTACAACTTGCAAATAAGTTTCCATACGTTTTTTGTTTGTTTTTCCTTAAAAAGGCTTAAAGGTGTTACAAAGTTCTTGTGCATCCATTAGCCTGCACTGTTGCCCTCACTGGGGAATTCCCTGGCTATATACAAGCTCAGAGACCAGCACAGAGCAATCCAGGCTGAGCACAGAGAAGCCTAGGATGAGTCTACAAGGTCTTTCGTAGGAGTAAGTACTTTTACCTGTTATCCAAAGCTTAAGAACTACATATCACCTTTTTCAAATTATTTTAATAATTAATACTGTTCCCATTTCGTATGATGCAGCTCTCTTAATCCTCTATGACATTATAGCTGCATTGCTAAAAAAATCCTGTTCTAACTCCTATCAGCTAAAAAGCACACAGTCCACTATGCACTGAGCATGAGCAGTACAGAAACGGACATATACAGACTTCAGGAACACAGAACAGACTGTCATTAAATATATGTGTATGTGTGTGTGAATGCGTATAAATACGTGAACAGTCGCACAACCCACACATCCCCACTAGATTCTGCAGAACAGCATAGAATAATGTCCAGGTATAGAGATGATTAACAGGTGCTGCACTTATTTTTCAGTCATTGGAGCTGTGGGAGGCAGGAATTAAAGGTGTGAATTCAAAACAGGAAGAATAAAGGGAAAGACAAATTCCAGCTGGAGACATCACGGCACTGCTCTGCTGACCCAAGCAGAAAAGGGAACAAGTTGTGAATTACTGGAAAAAAAAGGTTTAGTAAAAAGAAGCTATGCTATATAGGCATTAGTAGTCTTTCCACACCATGCAGAGCTTAAAGTGCGAATATACATAAGATTTAAATATAGAAACCCATGCAGCATATTAGAAAAAAATGATTTACATACAGTTATTTACAAAAAACATACACAATTAGACAAAGAGACGTACAAATACATGTATCACTAAGCAGGATACTGTGTTGATTCTCATATTAACATTTGCATATTTATATATCATACTTCCAAATATTTAAAGATTTTTTCTCTGCTTCTTTAAAACTCATGAAAGTGATTCCCGTGATGAAATTCACTTTTAAAACTGCAGAGTGCTGAGTGCTTAAATGAGCCATTATTTGCTAGCTCATAATCATCTTTTCTATGTCTGCTAGAATCACTGATGCATTAATTGCTTATCAAAATTTGAAACAGCTCATGAGTCACTCTGAAGATAAAATAAATAAATATTAATGAGTCAATTTCAACAGAATTCATGTCCTCTGCCTCTTAAGGCTGAAAGACTCCATTAATTACAAGTCAGAATTAGGTCTCAATACCTAATGTATGGGCAAACATACTCAAAGCCATGCTCAGCAAATCAGAACTTAATAGATCACCATGTTTCAAGGGATCAATGCATCATAGTCTTATTTGGCAGATCAAAGAGAGAAAGGCCTGGTCAATTGTAACATAGAGATTAAGTGAAAGATGTCTAAATGCACTGTTCTCACACAGACTAAATGAAAAATGAACTATTTTGTTTTTAAAGTTTGGAAGTGATTTTATATGAGAAGATCTTAACAGGTAAACACTTGATGTTCAAACAAACACATTGACACAAAATATCACTGCAAAAGAAAATCTGGTATTCCTTGCATCACATGAAAGAGGGGAGAGGGAAAGCATAGTGTTTTCAAGAATACCAAAATAAAGCATAAAACCTTTCATTTTGAAAACATGAGTGTGCTGAGAGAGTTCTAAGTCTGGGCCAATGCCAGTCCACTGCTGAAAATCCAAGCTTAAAACTTTTCAAGCTAAATGACCCAAAATGAAACAGGAAACAGAAGTCTTTCCCTTGAGCCTTTACTTTCCCATTCTGGCTTTTCCCTGAAAATTGTAGGTAAACAAGATTACCCAAAAATCTGAGGAGGAATGGGGATTATCTCTAAAAGGCAACTGAAGCTCTGAAACATATTAGGAATTTGACAGACATCAGTGAGCCACTTCTGAGCCAAACTGTTAAAACTTTTCTAAAAAAAAAAAATCACAGTTTTTCTCAAGGAATTCAATCAGCAGAAGATTCTGGATAATGTAGCTGGCTGGTATAAAGGAGATAAAATGGGAAATTCATAGAATTGTGCAATTTTCCTGTTACTGACTACACGCAGGATGAAGAACCCATTTTAACAGACTGTGGGTCTTACTAAGAAATCTTCTATTTGTTAAATTAAGTCAAGTTGTTTATTGTCAGATGTTTGTATCAGCTGCTTAGCAAAAGATACTGCTTCAACTCCAGCTAATCACATAAAGAGGCAGTAGAACTATTACTACTCCACAGTGCCACAGCACAGCAACACCAAGACACCCTGTTTAGACCTGTGTATACTGTAAAACTAAAGGCATCTACCCAGACCAAGATATCCAATCCAGCATTAAACACAGAATATGTCACTGTCAGTGAAGCCTGCATGTAAGGATACAGAGAAAAATACAATTACAAAATGTATTTTGGTCCAATGTAACATAACGATGAATTCAGACTTTGCTACTTATGTCACATTCTTAAATTTTCAGATACACTAGCTTTCTTTATAATGTGTAACTAAAAAATGTGTACTTTCCCTAACCATACCTTACAAGTTCTTCACTTCATGCATTCACAGCTAACACAGCTCTCACACAACTTGCTTTTTCTCTAAGTATGTTTAAGGAAGGATTTAGCTCATGTTAAAAATGAACTGTGACACTTTCTTTGAAACCTACAAAATTATGCAAATAATAAATGCAAAGTCATAGGTTCTTTAAGACAGGCCACTGGTCTCTAAAAGAAGCATTGTTTAAATATATCATTATGTGCACACAAGACAACAGTCAAGTGATTAAACAATTTTCTTATGCTCATGAAAAACATTTTTTTGTACTCTTAAAAATTATTCTCATATGTCATAGGATGTCACAGAAAAAGTTTCCAATCTGCAAACAAATATTGCTGATATAACATTCTCATTTACACAAATGTCAGCGTATTATTCTAGTTTTATAGAATATTTGTGGAATTAGTTTTCCACCAGAAATTCACCTTCCTTTCATTAATATTTGAATTAATATTAAATTTCATTAGTATTTTAAGCTTTCAAACTTAATGACACATTCCATTGTTCACTGCTGTTCAACAGAACTTAATAGACAGTTGTAAAGTTAAACCTAAAGCTCCTTAGTGCATCTACTGAAAATGCTAACTCCTAAATAAAAAGGGTAAAGGAAAAGAAGTTTCCACTGGATTATGCAGCAATAATTTTCACTCAGCAAAATTTTGAAAAATGCTGTGGTTTCATGGGAAGTGGGAAAAGATAAATTCCATACAAGAATTCTTTTCATACTGAATAGCCTTTACTGTAAATGCTACCAAAACATTGAATCCTCATTTGATGTTAAACTTGTGAATAGAATATGGGAAACTAGCAGGTCATGTGCATGATTAAAATAAAAACTGACAGTACTGGAAAAAAGCATTGTCAAATAAACTGAACTCAGATACAAATGTATCCATCAAAATAAAAATGCCCAAACAACTAATAGTTATGTTAATTTCCTTAGTGTCATGTTTGCACTAAGTGTGGATAAAATCAGTTTCTTACCTGCTCAGATAATTCTGGCCCATTGGCACGAGCCTGTAAGACAGCATCATTAACAAGCAAGTGGAAGTTCAGAAGCACATGCTCAATGTCGTATGTTCCACTCATGGCACTTGAGAGCTCCTCCAGGGACTGAATATATCCCCGCCAATGAAGATCAACTTCTGCTATGTCAGCTAAGCAGCCTCGGATGATGTTGAGGCAGTAGCCCATACAGGGCTTACTTAAAGTCAGCCCTTGGCAGTGGGGGCAGTACTGCATTCTCAGTAAAGCTTTGCTGCAGTCTTTAGAGAAATGCAGATGATCTGTTGTATTGATCACTTCAATCCCCAAATTCAGAGCCTGCAAGAAAGTCCGGCTGGGTAACAGTGATCTTCCCATTTGTCTTATGGCCTTTTTGGGAATGTTACCAAAGGGTTTGATGTCTCTTCTCGCCATTTGGAGGCACTCTGCATATTCCAGTGAAATGTCAGTCAGACCAGGATTAATCACATGGTTGTAGATGACAGGAAACAGGGTGTCAAAAAATCTGTTGACAGATTCCTCTGTGCTAATGTCTGTGCCAAATACAAAGAGTCCAACATCTGTGAAAAACTCATGAACATGTGTAGTAGCCTCAGCAGCCATGTTTCTATATGTTTTGCAGAAAAGTGTGCTTGTGTAATTCTCAGCCAGTCTGATAAGCATTTCAAAGGTTTCTGCAATAAAGTAAGTTTGTTATTTTTAAGGTTTCAAATATAAGAAATTATAAAGTAAGAAATTAAACCAATTACATCAGGACATCTTACACCTATCTGCAATGCATTTTTTCACCTTACAAGTAATTCTACAACACAATCAATAATCCATATGTTTTCTTGGCAGGACATATTAAACAATCTAAAAACTATACAAGGAAATTGATTGTAAGCTGAGTTATTAAGTTACAAACTACAACAAAGCCCTACTGTATTTTGTACATATATACATATATTAGTTCTCTTATCTCATGACTTATTCTGCAAGTTGCAATAGAAACTTAAATGCTCTCAGTCACTTCAAGTCATTCCTCTTACCATCCTAAAATGGATGGGCAAAAGTAATATTCAACAATTTAAACAACTCTCCCATTCCATTAAAACTTAATTTTTAAAAGACCAGTTTTGTCTTCTTGTCTTCCAAAGGAAGGAGATGCACCCAATACACATAAGAACTATGTTCCATGTCTGAATCATACATGCTTTTAAACAACGCTGCTGTTTGGTCTGGCAATTGCTATGGTCAAGCAAAGTGCTGGAATGGGCAGAACTGCCTTTTTTGAGCACTGTGATGCATCATCTCTAATCCTGAAGATCTGCACAACGGGTAAAGCCTGAATGGATAAACTTACATTTCATTTCAAATGTTAGGCAGCAATCCTTAAGTACACTGACTGAGTAGTTCCTAATAAACGTATTCTTCCCTGACCTGATCTATGATTTGCAAGTAAGGAAAAAAGCTGATTTTCTAAACAGAAAAGGGGTGTTGGAATAAGGAATTTTCTAGATCTGCCTGAGAAGCTTGCACTTCAGGGAAAGCAAAGGAGCAATTTATAGTTCAAAAAGAAACTTACTTAGAGCCGAGAATATGTATTACAAGTATTAACCCACTTTACCCACTGGATGGCTATGACTCAGTAACTTTCTTTTATTCATTCCAACTTAACCAATTTTCATGTATTTATTTTTTTCACATTTATTTTTTTAATGGGACTCTATAGAAATAAAGTGACAAAAAGCACAAAGTACAGTTAATACTTTCCAAACTGGGATGTTAAAATAGGCAGAATCAAACAGTGTCAAACTATGTCACACAACTAACGAAGCAATCTGAAGTCAGATATTAAGTCAGTGACTAAAAGGAACAGTAGAAAGAATAATTTTAATGTAATAACTAAGACTAGCTATCATATCTCTAACATATATCTATGCATAAGAATAAACGCTTTATATTTTGATTAAAAGTTTGTCCAGTTCAGTGGGTTTGAAATAGTAAATTTTGTGTAAAAATCACAGGGAAGACATATTAATCTAATCTGCTTATACTTTCTATGCATTCTTTGTTTTCTCCAATGAAAGTGAGATACAAGCTTCAAAATCAGACTCATTACCTCTATTCCTGTACTGTCTATTAAGTGCTGACTGCCCACAATAGAGTAGGAAAGTGTATTCCATTTGTCTATTTTTTTAACATTACTATTGCATATTCATGTGTGCATCTCTTCTACAGTGAATTTCTCTGTAAATGTTCATACATGCCAAATATCACAGCGATTCAGCATAGGGTTTGATTTCTTCCAAATGTCAGACTCCTGAAGCCAGGACATCACATAGAGCTCCCAGCAGTGGAGACCTGTTCCAAAGCCTTTTCAGTTTATCCCATGAGTTGACATGTGGAAGTACCAGCTGAGTAATTCTGGAGGCCACCACTGCCTGCATTCACTGTTCATTCACCAGCTCTGTGACATATTTCAACCTCCAGCACCTCATGCCAGACCATACCTGAGACACTTTCATTGCAGCCAATGTTAATATGCGAGACACATGTCCTTCTGGAGCAGCAGATGAGACACAGCATATCAGATGGGGCATATTGATCAAGACACCCACTTTAATGCGAACGAACAGAAGATGAGATCTCCACCAGCTATAAAGGCAGTTTGGACACCTAGCTCACATGGGGACACATGTACATGGCCAGCTAAATTAGAACCCTAAATATTCTACTGTACATTTTGTCTCATTTTTATTGGAGGGAATAAACACTGCAAAGAAAGTACAGTCCCACTATGGAGGATTTATTTAGTTGCTTAAGAGTGTTCAACGCAATTTTCAATGGTAGCTGCTATGTGCCTGTCTGGAAGGGTATGGGTTTTCTGCAGGTCCTGCATCACATCTTCAGGCTTTATGTGGATGTTTTGCATTTAAAATGGAACTAGATGGCTGTGCCTAGACAGCTGAACTAAATCCTAGATACCCAACTCTCACTGACTCAAGAACCCTTCATATAAAAGCTTGGAGCAGACAGAATAACAAAGACAAAAATTTAAGTCAAATCAATTCTTGGTTTAGATGGTTTAAAATAATAAAGTGTGAAGAATATTAACACGTCCTAGGAAAATGGCTATTTTTGTAACTGTAGATTCAGTCTTTTACACAGAAGTAGGTAATGTTAGTAAAATAATGATGTTATAATAATTTAAAATGACATGAATAAGGTTTTTATGACCCTTCTCAATTTTTCATGATTACTTTTTTCCTAGATGAAAATTATAAAATATGTGATATAAAATATCTGTTACAATCCGTGACTTCAGTATCCTATTACCAACAGCACAAATATTAGACGAAGGAATAAATCATGCCACATATGGATAATCAACAGATTCTACAACATGGTCTAAATAATAAGGAACTTTCAAGACTGAACTATATTACTAGTGCCTCAGCAACCAACAGATGAATGAATGAGTTCAATAATCAGCTGCATGATTTTTTGACTATTTGTGCTTTTCTAAATAGTTCATGATAATACTGGCCACTTGTGTTTATGATTCTGCATCATGCTGTTTGTCATTTTAGGATTTCTTACAAAATTTGTTAATCAAGTTTATTTTACTGGCATGCTTCCTACTTTATAACCACCAAAGCTATTCCAGAGATTTGTTTTGATGCCAGACAGCTTGAAGAATGACAAACAGCAAAGCAGACCTATGTTTATTTTCAGTATTAACCAGCTTCTGTGAACACCTTACTATGGCAGTCTATGTCATTTACAACACTTTCAGAGACTTCAATGACAAATCAGGTTATGCTGGTTCAATACTGCAAGTACATCATAGATTTAACAATGTGTTTTTCTATTTTTTGAGTCTACAGGCTCAAACTAACATCATCAGTCTTAATTATTCAGCCACATAACAGAAGTGTGAGTTTTTCATCAGTATAAATCCAATACCTATAAAAAACATTTTAAACATAACCAAGATGAGCCAGACAATCTCTTTCTATTCTTATTAAAAGTCTTTTAATCTGCAGGTTTGGTGCCTCTTGTCTCCATCCTTCACAACACCTTTGTATTAACCAGTATACAGTATCATACAATATCCTACAGATACCTTCTGTAGCACTACTGTGAATAATGGGTGACATGTCAACTTTATTTTATTTTTGCTACACTTACAATTATGATTTGTACACTCCTAAGTCAAAACACAGGGCTGTCAATATATTAACCCTTTAGTTTTTTCGAAAGAACAGTAATATCTTTCTTCCTGGTTTTGCTAACAAGGAACAAAACACAAGGAAAGGAAAAAAATATAGATGAGCACTTTTTTTGTTTTATATATATTGCAATAATTCAGCTGAATCTTCATATCAGTACCTGTATATATTTTTATAAAAGTGTATTTAATAAAGTGGTCACATAGTGAGGTGAAGTAACTATCAATCAGTTCATTGCTTTAAAAGATTTTCAATCTTTCATTCACCTTCTTTAACCTTTCTGTTCCTTACAGCCACAGCTAGTTCTAAATTATAAAGACACCGCAATGGTAGTAATCAGTCCAGTGTATTATTGCCTTTAAAAGACCACACAAAAGTATACGAAAGCCTTGTTTACTAGAACAACTCACAAAGAGAACATAAAAGAAACCTTGTTTTTTTCCTAGACATCAATCAGATGTAATGGAAATACTGCACAGAATGAAATAGAATTTGGATTGGATTTTAAACCAACCCCGCAATTCTAATCCTTAACAGTTTTGGCAAACTGCTTCTCTACTATAGGTACCTTAGAAAATTCATTTAAAAAAAAAATTCTGTGGAATCATATTGTCACAAAAGCAACTGCATTTTCTTAAGTTTACCCTTTCTTGACACAGATAAATGTTTTACAGAAGCTGCTAAATAAGAAAATATATGGTCTAATTCTGAATATTACCTTTTGAAAAACCCATGATACTTAACACAAAAATAGTCTAATAAATTAAAAATCCAGTAGTGGACCAACAAATTGCAAAGTGTTATAATTCAGAAGTAATTCACCAGCCTACATTACATATCATAAATTAATTCACACTGAGTAAGGGTAACATATAGAACTCAATAAATTATAACCAGACAGGTTAAAATCTATCCTTGAACTATGGACACAGTATTTAGGAAGAATGCCTTTCATAGTCCAGGGGGGATCCAGAACTGATGAGCCTGAATCACCTTAAGTATCAGCCCATAATACACAGGAATCCAGATAACTAAATCCAACAAAAAAGTGAAAAAACTGAATAATACTATTAATTTATTATGATTTGAATAATCTGACTGGAAAGTATTAGTTTGTTGCCAGTTGCCATTTATGTTCAGTGATCTCAAATGTCTTCCCTCTTTTTATGGGCAGTACAAATAATCCAGACACATTAAACTATCTCTAGTAAAGATTTACAGTCCAAACAAGTATATCTTGCACACACTGTACTATTAGAGTGAAGGGGAATATCTCAGGTACAGTTTACAGCTTCGCAAACACAAGATGTTCAAAAATTATGGGAAAAAATAATTATGGAAAATAAATTAATCCAGTCAGTATTATACACATAATCTCTTTGTTTAAAATACATCAAACAGAGAAGTATGTATAGGTGGGAAATTCAATGCAGTTACTCCTAACTACATAGTAGCACACAGTGTCAGATACACTGGAAAGCCCTCTAATCACTTATTGTACCAGAAAAATGAGTTGAAAAAATAAAGTCTTTGAGACATATTATGAGGAATGAACTCATTAGGGTATTGCCTGTGAAGGTTATATGGAAGAGAGATCAAAAAAGGACCAGCATAAGATATCTGAGACTCACAAGAACTGCTCCTCTTTAACACACATTTCAAATTAATCCATTTCATAGATTACAGACTCACCACTGAAGTCAGTAAGAAAACAAGTAGAACAGATAAAACCTGCAGGCCAACCAACTTTGTGTTACCAAGTGTTCGTGATACACCTCAGGCTTTATAGCCATAACTACTCATAACAAACTTCAGAATTTGTCAGGTCTTGTTTGGTCTTGAATTTATTTTAGCTGTCTTTGAAAAAAATATAAAATGAAGAAACTTGAATTAGAATAAATTCACCATTGCCTGAATTGTCCTATATTCAGTGGCAAATTACTCAGATGTCAGAAGTTTCTTACATATCCTATGATTTTGAGTTTTGTTTAGTTATACAGTATTTTTGTTTTAGTTGTGGGGTTTGGGTTTTGTTGTTTTGGTTGGGTTTGGCTTTTGTTTTTGCTGTTTGTTTTTTGGTTTGGGTTTTTCTGTTTTGTTTTGTTTTTCTTTTTGGCTTTTTTGTAGCTTTGTGAAATTGCAAAACTCTTTAAAAAAATTACACAGAAGACTGAAAAAAAAAAAAATGAAGTAACCATTGTGTAACTAAACCTAAGGGCCCAAAGGGTAAGTATGCACTCCATTAGCAAACACAAGGTTACAACAAACAAAATTAGCCCTGAAGGGGCCCAAGACCATCATGGAAGACACCTTCAGCAGCAGCACTATATTCCTCCCAGTGGAGAGCTCTGGAGGCATAAGCATAGCATCAAAGAAAAGTATGTACACTAGGAAGTTAGTGCATGACAGTTTTAGTTGGAATATTGATAGGAATTAGCAATCATAGATAATTTGGGCTATAAACATTAGTGCCATTGTAATTACACTGAAAAGAACTGTTGCACTTTGAAAGGCTGTTAAAACATTAATCAGAGAAACAGCAAATTCTCATGGAACCATACGTAAGGTGTGCTCATTGTAAGGACTCCTAAGAAACTCATTCTCAATTTAACCAATGTAAAAAATCATTTAACATTTACTTGAAAATTCAATGTGCTGAAGAATCTAGAAAAACATGTTCCAAAGCAGGTGAGATGAATTTAGCCCATGATTGTTCTACAGTTTTTCACTACTCTGAATTCATAATTGTCCTTCTCATTCTTATTTTATAATCTACTTAACAGCACTCACTGTCAACCTTTTCTCAGTAATCCTGACACTATTTTGCCATGCAGAATTTCCTTTCTAAATCAACAAATTCAAGTATTTTCCTTCTCCCTGTTCCTATTTACACATTCAAGAACAAGCCCAGCACTGCAATGGGGTTCAAGTGCAGCTGATCTAATAATATGATCTCCAACTTGCGTTTGTGTTTTATAAGATGTTGAAATAAAATTCTCTTTTTCCAGTTGTTTGGAGCTTCACTAATTTTTATAACTTAGTGAAAATCACAAAATCATAGAAGTGTTAGAGTTGGAAAGGACCTTAAAGATCATCTAGTTCCAACCTACCTGCAATGGGCAGAGACACCTTCCACTAGACCAGGTTGCTCAAAGCCCCATCCAACCTGGCCTTGGACTCTTCCAGGGATGGGGCAGCCACAACTGGCAACCCGTGCCAGTGTCTCACCACCCTCGCAGTAAATAATTTCTTCCTAATATCTAATCTAAATCCATCCTCCTTTAGTTTAAAGCCATTCCCCCTTGTCCTATCACTACATACCCTTGTAAAAAGTCCCTCTCTAGATTTCTGGTAGGCCTCCTTTAGGTACTTGAAGGCTGCTCTAAGCTCTCCTCTGAGCCTTCTCTTCTCCAGGCTGAACAAGCCCAGCCCTCTCAGCCTGTCTTCATAAGAGAGGTGTTTCAGCCATCTGATTCAGGAAATTCTTTTTCAACTTTTCATTTTTCAGTGAAACTTACTACAATTGATTTTAAAATTTAATGTTAATATTTAACATACTCTTATGACATAAAGTATTTAATCATATCTTGATAGTTTATATTGTAATATGGAATGACTGTCATGGGAATGAATGAATAATAATCACATGAATGAGTATCATATGGTTTTTATTTTAGCTAGTTGTGATCAGTGAGCCCACTTTTCTTCCAAAACTGTTCTTTCCTTTTTTTTTTTTTTTTTTCTTCTCTCCTCTGGTCTGTTTTTATCCTTTTAATAGTGATGACTCTAAGACCATTCATCTTGCAATTCTGAAAGCAACAACAGCATATATTTTTGTATAATGCCAGGAGAAGAAATAGCCAGCAATAAATAGAGCTCTAGCAAACCGCTTTTCCTCTTGGATTCTGCTTAGATTCATTCTGATTTTGCAAGGTTCTGTGTGTTTCACAGGCAATGCTTTTTCACTGAAGGAAAATATTTTTAAATTCTCAGTTGAAGGAGAACACTTCAGGGGATCACAGCTTTAAAATTCCTATCATATAATGAAGTTGTTTCAAAATCTTTTGATGTAAAATGTTGCACACGGTTTGCAAAAGGACATTAACTTGATAATGACTTATGTATTTTTACACATTTGCCATAATAAATAAGGAATGTAAGTAATCTCAGATCTAGGAAAAGGGTATTTTCTAAAAAAAGAAATTTGTAATTTGTAGCAGGATGATGTTGATGGTAAGAAAAGTAATTGATTAGAAGGGTAAAATTCATTTCACTTCCAGTTAACTTCAAAGACGAGCTAGTCACCTGAAGCTCCCTAAAAGTCAAGTGAGATAAACAAGCACTTCTAAGGCATGACTCATCCCTCTGACTTTACATGACTACTTTTGGTTGAGATTAACTGCTCTCTGGAAGTGCTTGATCCTCTCCATTGACTATAAAGGGCCATTAGAACAAATCACTTAGATATATTAAGATCTATATTTAGTCAGGCTGAATCCCTAAGATTTCTATAAGGAACTGGTATTAAGAGAAAGTGTCATCAAACATAATATGATAACTGCAATTTATATGAATAGAGAGCCGAGATGATCATGTTTTTACAAAGTGATCTTAATGGTAGATAGATGACAAACTTCTAATATATTTATGCAAATCCTCTTTCCTTCTGCATAGCCAGGAACGTGGTTTTCTTCGAATGAATTAAGTTTATACTTGGTCCCCAGAGGGTTCCCTGAGCATCGTGACTTTACCTGCTAGCCTTCTAAAAAGGAATTATTGGGGAATCACAGAGGACTTACAACACATGAAGAGAAAGAACAAGATCAGGAAGATTACCATAAAGCTATGATGATGACTGATATCAGATAAAGCTTTGTCTTCACATTTGAAAATTCAGAACGTGATTTCCCACACCTCCCCCCCATGCCCTCGTGTTCATCCATCCATTCCCCCCTTTCTCCCCCCCACCCCTGTTATCCCAGTTTTATGCTGACAATACTCATTCAACTTCAGTGAGCTGGTTTTCAATGTATACAGGTTAAAGTGAAATGATAATCAGGTGCTAGCAGATGCAACACTACAGATCAACATTTCTTTCACATCAAACAAGTAAATATATTCATTTTGTATCACTGAATATATAATCTGACAGTTTTCTTCTAAGTGTGAGTTGAAGTTTGGTGAATTCCTGCATCTGATATTCTAAGAAATTCCACACTAAAAATTGTGACACAAGTTAGTCAAAGAAATTTGAGGAGTTTGTTTACTTAACATATGACTACATTTCACAGGTTTCAAAGAGCCTCCAAAGAATTTGGTAAGGGTTTAGACGCATTTATCATCTTCCACTTCGCTTAATTTTTATTGAGAAAAAGGAGACAAAAAAAATGTTCTTTAAGGCTTCATTCGTTAAACAAACATCCATGTTTCCCATGTGAGATTCAGGAACAATTGATTTTATGACAGGATCCGTTTTATGAAGTTAGTTCAATGTTCCTCTATAACTTTGATATCAAGAAGAAAAACTATGCTACAGAATCACAGATTCATTAGGCTTGGAATGGACCTTTGGAGATGATTTAGTTCAAGCCCCCTGCCAAGGCAGGGCCTCCCATGTCCCTCTGCATAGCCCTGGGATATCAGTGATTAGTGATCTATTCACTATTAGTGATTAGTGATATGTGCAAAATTTGGGTTGCAGGTGCCGCAAAAGCATTTTGGTTTATACCATATTTTTCACTACTTAGTTCAGAGAATACTGTAAAAAGGAACGAATTTGAAGCGTGCACTTTCAAGTATCAGACAGGTTAATAAATGTACCATTTCTAACTTGACAAGATAGAAACTCTCAGAAGGTGGATTATCAGGCAGACAAACACACTCTCTCCCAATCAGAAGAGTAAAATAGCACCTGTCAACAGCAACATAAAAAACAGTTCTCTAAGGTGGTTAGAAAAAGACATAAAGTTTTAGTATATAAACTTACCAAATTTAAGTGAAATTCAGAAGATATTTCAACAGTAAGAAAGTCTCAGGAAAAAGAAATTGTTTCTAAGACTTTTTATGACAGTCGCACAGAATATTCTGTGAAGCTGCTTCTGATAATACTGCCTTAGTATCAAATATTGATATGGATTGGAACAGTCCACTCTAACCTACTCTTTCTTACCCATTAAGGCTTCTGATTTCAATACCAAGGTAAGGCTGACAGGCCTATAGTTCCCTGGATCCTACTTCCAGCCCTTCTTGTAGATAGGTATCACATTTGCTAATCTCCAGTCAATTGAACCTTCCACCCATGAATGTAGGCTTGTGTGTGTCTAAGTGGTGTAGTAGGTCGCCATCACCTCCCCTTGGATTACAGAGGCTTCATTCTGCTCCCCATCCCTGTCTTCCAGCTCAGATGGCTGAATACTCAGATAACAAACGGCCTTTCTATTAAAGACTGAGGCAAAGAAGGTATTAAATACCTCAGCCTTTCCCTCATCCTTTGTCACTATGTTTACCTCCACATCTGATAAATGATGGAGATTCTCCTTAGCCATCCTTTTATTGCTAATGTATTTATAGAAACATTTCTTACTGTCTTTTACAGCAGTACCCTGCTGTAAAATTGGGATTTGATCCTTCTGATTTTGTTTGTGCGTAACTTCACAACATCCTTGTAGTCTTCCTGAGTTGCCTGCCCCTACTTCCAAAGGTCATAAACTCTCCTATTTTTCCTGAATTCCAGCCAAAGCTTTCTGTTCAGCCAGACTGATCTTCTCTACCAGCTCATCATTCAGCACATGGGGATGACCTGCTCCTGCGCTTTAAAGATTTCCTTCTTGAAGCATGCCCAGCCTGCTTGGACTTCATGGTCTTTCAGGACTGCCTCCCAAGGGACTCTGTCAACCAGGCTCCTAAGCAGGCCAAAGTCTACTCTTCAGAAGTCCAAGGCAGCAGTTCTGCTGCTAACTTCTCCTTACTTTTCCATGAACCAAAAACTCTACCATTTTGCAATCGCTGTGGCCAAGATGGCCTCCAACCATCACATCACCCAGAAGTCCTTCTCTGTTCACAAACAACAGGTCCAGTTGGGTGCCTTTTGTAGTTGGCTCACTCAGTGGCTGTGTCAGGAAGTCATCTTCCACACACTCCAGGAACCTCCTAGACCCTCTGTTGTATTTTATTTGTAGCAGACATCTGATAAAGTGAAGTCCCCCACAAGAACAAGGGCTAGCAATTGTGAGACTTCTTCCAGATGGTCACAGAATATTTTTTCTGCCTCTTCACCCTGTTTGGGTGAAGAGTGACCAGACTCCCGCCATGATTGCTGGCCTTGATTCTTACCCATAAACATTCAACCTTTTAATCACCATTATTACGCCCTAGGCAATCAAAACACTCCCTAACATAAAAGGCTACTGTAGGGACCCAGATGTAGGAGACCGGCCGGAGTCAAGACACTAACTCAATATGAGTGATGAAGCTTGCTCGTTTAT
>WYDI02010227.1:0-81063 GCA_009867235.2 Psittacus erithacus | reverse complement strand
CCTGGCAGTGTTCAAGGCCAGGTTGGACACAGGGGCTTGGAGCAAGCTGCTCCAGTGGAAGGTGTCCCTGCCCATAGAACTACATGAGCTTTAACATCACTTCCAAAACAAACCAGTCTGTGATCCTATAATTTATGCCGCATTAAAAAGATTCTCTTACAGATTAAAGTTACAGTAACTGGTACAACCAATTTCTTTGTCTATTTTTAAGGTACATAATGTACTGCTCAGTGTCCTTTGATGATAGCACAGATTCAGATTTTATTTGAAGAATGTGTGCGAATGTGCCACAAGAGCTGCAAATCTATTATTTGCATGAGATACAAGGGTTTTTTCATTGCTTTTTAAGCCAGTTTGGTCTGGTCCCTCAACTGCAGCTCAGTAACTGCATATGACACCATCTGGTAGCAGCTCAGTGCTGATCCTGGACCTGTGTGAAAGCCATGAGCAGAGGTTTAAAATTCTGATGTTTTGGTTTATTTTAGCAAATGCCCTTTTGAGACACTAAAACTGCAGAGTGAAGATTTCTGAGAAACCTCCGAATATACCTCTTTTAAGTGCTTAACAGCAGCTGTGAGATCCATCTCCTATTCCACATTATATGTAAGTGTGAAAAAAAATGAAGATCATCCAAATTTGCACCATTTGGGTCTAAAGGTTGGGCACCCACCAGTAGGAGTGTCTGGGCTTAGATCATTGGAATAGCAGCATCTCAGTTTCGTAATAGTTGAAATGTATTCCAGTTTGAAGAGATGGAGTGATTGTTATTTAAATTCATATCTGGAACTAAGCCTTCCAAGAGCCCCAGAGACATTTTAAGATAGATTGAGCCTACACCGGACCCCTGAAGTGTTTGAAAATTGAGGTTATTTTAACCTCTTTTATTCCCTTATTTTGAAATATCTTTCCCTGTCCCTATTCGTATTATTTCAGGGTGGAAAAGATCTGGAAAAATATGGAGTTACTGGTAAAAAAGAGGCATAGCAAGGATACACTCGTGAATGTTGTATAGCCTGGAGGTCTAAGGCAATGGAGTTGTAACAGGATGTATTTTTCTGTCTTTCGTTGACAACCTACCTCTTCAGGCAGAATTACTAAGGACCATCAATGAACGTACCCTTACAGATCTGCTCACTGCGGAGGTACAGTGAAAGGCTGAAAATCTGTGGGGTAACTACAGGAACAGCAAGTGTAAATAAGGGGCTATTTGCAGTGATTTTGTTCCATTATGAGCAGAACTGGAGGGAGACCAACCTGCCATCCTGCTGCATCACCTTAGTGAGTCAGCACAGCAGCTTCTTTCTGTACACTGTCCAGAAAGAACCTTTCTAAATTTACATCTCTTTACAAAATGTTCTCTTCTGTGTTATCTTTGAATACACAATTACATGGCAAGCGTACTTGTATTCCTCTTGATGAGAGTGTTTACAAGACCAGCATTTGTGATGCTTTTAAATCCGAGTTTATTTAGTCTTCTAATTTTAGAGCTGTTTTTTTCTCTCTCCTGTGCAAACCTGGTCGTACAAAGTGCAAGTTGGCCGTAGCTTCAACTTACGGAATTACAAACAAATGATGAGATTGATTTTTAAAACAAAAAGAAATATTCTATTCCCCTACATTATATTTCATGCACACATATTCTTCATTGTGGACTCCCACTAATAGTAAGCACATTATAGATTAAAGCTCTTCACAATGTCCCAGTTTCCATCTGTAGGATGTTATACAGGGAAACACAAAGGGGGTCTCCTCAAGTAAGGGAGGATTCCAATCAGCAGCTAATAAAACGGGTAAGGTTTTGTGTGACTGATACCCTGTGAGAGATTCCCTGACTGATACCCTGCAATAAGTAACAAGGTTCAGTGGTCTGCAGACCTCAGGCTTTGCTGCTGCCCCTCAACAGAAATGATTGTCAGCACTGAAGGACAGGAAGCTCTCTGATCATCCACAGGAGATAATAAGCCCTTGTTGTGTCAATGTCCAGGCATAGTGTGGTAAGGTGAACTCACATGTGCAAGCTGCTGTCAGGATTCACCTGTTCTATATCTGTACTACCTGACATGCAGAACATGGGGACACAGGAAGAGAGGTTGAAGACTCGATGGTGAATGTCAGACCTCTTCTTTGTGTTTGTCCTTTTGCCAGAACAAATTACGTGCTGGAGAAAGCTGTCAGCTTCAAGTGCTGGAGAAATGCATCTTCTCCAGCTACAGCTGTTATGGGAGGATCCTCTTGCTTTTGTTCTTTCACCAGATCAGTCTCCCTCAGATCTTGTCTTTAATGTGATTTCTTGCTCCAGACAGATACCACAAAAGGTTATTGTGCTGAGCCTCTTCACACCGGATTACACACAAATAATTCAAGGCCATTAGCATTCACCCACATGCCCACTAAGGTTGTTGCCCAACTGAATTTATTCCTAACTACCTTTTCTCCCCTTTTCTTTTCTTCTGTGCCTTACTCCCTCCTTGAAAAGGCATCCATCTCTACCAGCTGCCTCTTCCATTAAGTGCCACAGGGAACACTGAATGCTGCTGTGGGTGTCTTGTGAAACTGAACCACTAACAATAGGTTGTAGCTGAACACACCAGCTTTGAATTCTGCTTTAGTGCCAGAAGTGATTTCAGCAAGGGAGATTTCTTAGCAGTATATTTCATGTCCCTTGGCCATAAATCTCCCAGCAGGCACCAGCTCTGGGACCTCCCATGCAGAAAACACTGGCATCTATCAGCTACCATAGAAATCTTCCTGGGAAAGGCCTACTGCTAGTTTTAGCTCTCCTCTGTTCTGAAACAAGAACATATAATATTGTAATCCTGAGCAGGGCAGCTCTGAACTTGAGAGGCTGATAATAGGAGACATGTCTTTGTTAATGGCCAATTTCAGTAGAGTTAATTGGCAGATTATTTCTATGCTCTGCCACCATTCATTTCTTAGCAGTCTGCAGGGGTAAAAGGATGCTAAAGCTATTCCTGAGTTTTCTGTAGGACATTTTCATTTCTGACCTGTGCCACCTTCAGTGGAAGAGAAACTTTGGCTCTGTTTCTTATCTTTACTATCCACAACACACCTCACTCCATGGAAAACCCATCAGCCCACATGTTGCTTTTTCTTATCTTTAGATGACTGTCTCAGCAGGGTGCATTCTTTTGAAACAAGCTTTGTGTGATTGTAAAGATACAGTACGTACAGGAACATTAAAAATTCTGGTTTTTCTGTATAAAAATTCCTATACAGGAACATTAAAAACCTGTTTGGGTTAGTTAGAAAGCAAAGTCTTGCCAGCCCTCAGGCACAGGACTAGCAGCAATGTTAGCTCTTTTGACTGTCAGTGACCTACTCAGTGACTTTACCCAGCAAGAACACCAACTGGCAGTACTTTAGTCCAATGGGATTAGCTAGAGACTGCTAAATTCATGTCATGTATACCTCTGAAAGGCCAGCACCAGCCTGTCCTTCCTGGGTTGGGTACGAATGGGCATATGAAAGGTGAACTATTCTATATTCTATTACTTATCCCCTTGGGCCGTGCAGTCTTCCCCTGCGAAGCTGAACTTTAAATATGATAGTTATTAAGGCTTGTCTGGGCTTGAGATCTTGCTCATATAAATTCTGACAGGAACAAATGACTCTAAATTGTGACCAAATCTTTCTTTCTCCCCATTCCCTTTGCCCATCCAGGTCCGCTGTTCCAAGAGGGAGCTGCATCAGAATAGCTCAGCAAGATAAGCAGCTGCTTTAAAGTAGAGTTTTCCAGTTCTCCTCTTAATGTAAAAATTTACTGCAACACGCTGTGCTGCAGCTGAAAGCAACGAGGTTGTGACAGATACTTTTCTATTTTAAAACGAGCTCTTAGAGCAGGTAACAAGTGAAGGGGGGTGGAGCATGTCAGGCTGCATGCAGAGATCAGGGGAGAAGAAGACATGATGGAATCAGTTTTCTGGAAAAAGGTCTGTCAGATAATGCAGGAAAGTGTTGATGGAAAAGCAGGTAGACCAAGACAAAGCCCTCCTTCAGAACCAGTTACATGTGGGAGGTAGGACAATAGGCACCGGGCACTCTGGGAGGTTATTCTGACTATGCTATTGAAGGGTGTATAATTTCCCTGTTCTGCTCTGCCTTTCTTTCCTCCTTTCTTACTCACATGGCAAGCACCAAAGAGCAGTGACAGTTGTGTAATGTAAGGTTTGACTTCAAATCAATTGATTGACTCAAACTCATGTCACAGGGCTGCAATCTGCTCTTTCAGCTTAAGTGAAAGAGCATATTCAGAATGGTGAGTGAAGGGCAGGAGCAGAAGCCTACTGATTTGGGGGTAGGAGGAGTCACTAACTAACAGCACAGCCCATCCCAACTCTTCTTCTGTCAGGAAGCAGCAATTGGAAGTCAGACTTCTCATGGATCTGGCGCAGGCAAAGCTGGCA
Organism: Psittacus erithacus; assembly: GCA_009867235.2. NCBI lineage: Eukaryota > Metazoa > Chordata > Aves > Psittaciformes > Psittacidae > Psittacus > Psittacus erithacus. Next base: position 76,639 of record WYDI02010227.1, on the reverse strand, counting down.
GGAAGCCCATGGCCATTTTGTTACTCACAGCAGTGTGCTGCTCAAGGCAACTGCCTGCCTTGCCTCTACCTAGAGCTGGCCGTGAAAACACACTGCTGTTAAAGACAGCCTGCGTAGTGCATTTGTCAGTTCAATTAAATTAGCTTAAAAACATCTCTCACGTTAAATAGATGCAGCTTTCTTACGTATTCAAGGACTGTTTTTCAAGGACTGTGTGTACAGTACCTAGCCTGCCAGGGCTTTTATCTCTCTGGGGATCTTGCAGCAGTATCGGGAGCTAACTAAACACAATTTTCCTGAGGTTGAAGCAACATGCCCTTTGACTTAAGGTAATGGTGCTCTGCAAAGCTGCGTGAGTCTGCCATTAGTCAATGGTCCCTGTAAAAACACTCAGGGATGTTGCAGTGGAAAAGAGGATCACACCAAACTGTCTTGCGCCAAGTGATAAAACCTTCTGCATATGGCTATACTACCATCCTTTGCCCTTATAATGCCTTTCACAGAAGGATCTTGAGACATTTTCCAGACATTAGTTAATTAATCTCCATAACATCCCTGTGAATTAGGTGACTTATCTACTACTTTACAGACGGGTGAACTGAGGCGGAGAGAGGTTAAGTGTCCTTCCCGAATTTAAACAGTGAATTAGAGGGAAATGCTGGGAGTAAAATAAAGGGCCACAATTCTGTTTAGCAGCCATGTGCTCTCACCAGTACTGTGAATACCCAAAAAAGCTACCTCCCTCTATACACTATGTCCTCTTTAAAAGGAAAGTGATTAGGTTCAAATATTTCTGTGGGTGTTTGCAAAACATTAGCTCATTAGTAAGTATTTTACTTGTAATTTAAATACATGACATGGATTCTTGGGTGTTAAGTGAAAGACTGTACAATGTAGAGCAGTGATCTTTATTTGAAACCAATTAAATCCTTCTCACAGGGGAATAAAACTGAGTTTAAAGACACCATCTGCATGTGCATGTTTTGCCATAAAAGCACTGACACCTCAAACTGAAATGTATATTTTTGAATGGCTTCCAAGCTTGGCAATGTATAGGCTCTCTTGGACCTTAGAGAAACTGATCTGCTGCAAATGTTCAGCAGATTTCTTTGATCATGGTGCCCTACCCTGCATCAGAAAAAGGAACTACTGAATTGTTTCATGCTTAAGCAGACATTCTGGAAGCCTGAGAATACATGTTTTCTATTTGCAACTTTGGACAACCTGGGAAAAGGAGGCAGGTATATCCCACGTGGTATAGCCTGTCCAAATCAATAAATACAACAGGAAAGGCAGCAGTCTTGTAGAGTTTCACAGTTATAGTTGCCACCTGGTTTTTGGCAAGTACTATGTTTGCTGGCATAAAGCCCATTCATCTTTGAAATGCTCCAGCTGCTGATGATCTATTCTATTTTAATAAGGTGTTTAAAAATCTCCAGCTGTTTGTGAAGAACCAGCTCAAAGGAGATGATCTATTTGACAGGCAGAACATGAGTGTGGGCCTCACAAATACTCCATTGTGACTCTGGTGATTAATATTGACATGTTGGATTTGGCAGCTCTCACTGAAGCAATCTTCTGCCAGATGGTGGAAGAATGAAGGGAGGCTGGCAGGAGAGGCAGAGAGACTTTCCACCTGCTGCTACCCAGTCGGTGGTCACAGTGGCTGGCGCAGGTAGGGATGAAGAGGAGGATGGAGGGTAGTACTGTTACCTGATGGGCTGGGTGGGATGCACATTCTGGTCCTGCATCCCATGTTTTTTCTATGACAAACCTAGGATAGGTCATTGGTTCTTCTCCCACAAGGGATACAAGCATCCGTGGCCTCATTCCAACATGCAACAAATTACCTTTGTTCTTCCAATTAATTTAGCCTTCTGCTTAGTGTGCAGCAAATGTATAATTAGCTCTAGAAAGACAGAAATGTTATTTCAAAAAACGGTTTGAAATATCCCAAAGAGGCATTCCAGCAGGCTTTACCCACTGTTCCTTTATCTCCATTCCCACTTTAATTACCAATGAGCCGCCTTGTTTAATACTGTTTTATGGAGTTCTTCTTTCCTTCTCTGCTGCTATTAGAAAGTTGCTGATGTGGAAAAAAAAGATGGAGAGTGTCATGAGAAGAATCATGGCAGAATGAGTTCACTTTGAAAAATCACTCTTCAAAAGTAAAGCAGGGGCTTGCTTTTTTTTGGTCTGAAACACCAAAAAAACTAAGGGAACAGGGACGAATTCTCTGCAGAAGGTGGCTGATTCTGCCATTCCTTCCTCTTTTTTGCTTAGAGGCTATGGGAGTAGTATGATGGGTGGCATATCATCTCTCTTGACCATGTATTTTCTTATGAGAGTGGAACAGTGCAGGTATAAAAGCACAATATGAATTTGACTTCACTGCCATCAGAAATTGTGCTTATCCTGTCTTTGCCAAGTTGCGGGATGAAATTCAAGTGAAGATAAGACGGAGGAAGGTTGTTATTTTCATATAAAAGTGAGATAATAGCATGATTTGTGGCATTCATCTGTGGATTCCCTGCTTCACCATCCCTAAAGTCATGGGTCTTTAATATTCTAAGGTGAGGAGGACATCAGTAATGTACCAATCCATCCCACCTCACTCATGGTGCCAGCCCTCAGGGACAAAAAGATTTATTTCCTCACACCAGTCTGATTCTGCTTCATTGAAGTGAGTTGTTTCTGATTTGTGCTGGGGTAATGAAAGAAAATAGGATTTTTGCAAAGGAACACGGATATGCTGCAGGTTCTTGCATTGCTTGGAAAGAAGTTTGAAATCTTCTATGTCTATTTTTGTAGGACAAAGTGGGCCAGAATGCTGCTTCCTATTTGGTCACCAAATCAATCTCATTGCTAAGTTTTTGATCAATCTCATTTCTCAGTCACCAAATTAATTTAGAGTAAGTAAAATATCTTCTGCTTGCTGTACTGTTTTTGTTCAGTTTTGCAGTACTTTGCGCCCCTGTTATATCCCTAAAATGCTGGACAAGCATGCCCATGTGGTTTTTTATCTGTAATTGATATGCAGTCTGTGTACTGAGTTGGAATACTGCTGTCAGCAGCGATTTAAGACATGGAGTAAAGGATGCTGTCCTGCCCAATTTTAACACCATGGGGAATTTGGTTGCAGACTAATGTGGTATTGCAACAAGATGTCATGTTCAAAGGTGCTGCTATTGAAATGTGTCTGTCTACCTCTCTGAGACTGAGCTGCGAGAATTACTTCCCTTAGCAAAGAAAGAGCAAAAGAAAGGGAAGCACGCCATGAAGGAAGCTGGCTGTGAAAAACTGAGGGACTATGTCTTCATTTGCTTACTCATGCAACTTGCAAAGTGCCTCCCCTAAGCCTAAACAAAACATCTTATTGTCTGAGACATCTTTTCCAAAATCATCCAGCACAGCCTGGAAAACAATTCACTGCTGCTTTGGGAAGTCACACTGAAATGACCAAGGAGTTTAGGACAGGAAATGAATGATGTCATTATGCCCAATTTCCACTTCACAGGAATTTTAGGAGGCGGATTGTCAATACCCCATCTACAACTGGGTCATTGGGCTATCAGGCCTGGAGTTGAAAAGCACCCTGCATCCTGCCATCTGTTAAGGTCCATCAGTGGCACTTGCCGCCACGGTATCTGAGCATCTAATGACTATAAGGAGTAAGGGGCTCTGCTGTACTTCTCATCTCTAACCTGATTCTTCCCTTAGCACAGCGCTGAAGCACAGCTTCATTAGAGAGGGTAGAGTGCCATCTACTGCATCAGGCTGACAACGTACTTCTGTATCCTCAAAAATGTGAAATGGTCTTGTACGTTTATCAATTTATCTCTGCTGCCTTCATTTAAGATAGCACTTTCTGTTCCTTCAGTTCAGCCTGAGTCCTCATCTGTGTTCTGCAAGAGCTGAATACACTAACGATAAATAATGGACAATAGCTTAGCATCAATAGTACACAATAGTCACACAAGCAATTTTGAAATCACATTAATCCAAGCACTTTTGTGTATGGCTTTGTGTCATTTTGAAGACCGTTTGACAGGTTTCATAGAAAATACCTAATCTTTGTCTAAATCACATATATTTCCATCAGCTTTTAGGCTCTTTTGCAGTTGTATAGCTCTTGAACTCTTAGCTGTTTGTGAACAATTATTGTATCTGCCACTTACATGAAAGCTTCCCAGCTTCCCAGCTCTACTGACAAACATAGGCAGAACACAGCTGTTCTGAGAAAAGAAAAGAATATGGAATCTATTTGGTGGGCCAGAAACTTACAGTAAATGGAGATTGATTCTTAAACAAACATCAAGGTTTTCTATGGCTAATGAATTAAACAATACTGTCCTGGCTGGTTTTAAAGGCTATACACAGCTGTCATCTAAGGGGGAAAATGGATGAGATTTGCTCTTTTCTTGTAACATGGGAGGTTTTCTGTCCCACAGGCTCTAGGTTTGACAGTTATAAATGCTATAGTGCTGCTTCACTCGTTCCCTTCAGGCAATAAATCTGTTCCTGCTCTTTGGAACAGGAAAAATCAAGGGATTGTGCTGTCATCATGAGTCTCTGACTCCAATGTAATAACTGCAGATTTCTAGGTTGCTGGACTTTCTTAGTTTGACTCTGAACCTTACCTGGCTAGGCTGGGTCTCACCTGTGTGTCTGCTCACTGATGTGATCTTTTCAGAAACTAATCAGTTCCAGCTATATCTGAAAAGTGTTAAAATCAAAGCAATGGCAAAAGTAGATTTATATATTTTCTATGCAAGCCAGCTTAAAAGGACTCACAAAAACCTGAACTAATTTCACACTGAAGCAAAACTCCAGCTGTAATAAGCTCCTGTAATAGAATAGTAGCGCCACTCTGAAGTCATCTGCTCAGAAGCAAAATATATTTATACTACTGAACCTATAGAAGTATTTCCCTGTTAGCAGGATTTTTTTGCCACAGTTGACAATTCAGTCCTATGAACTGGAGAACAGTGGGAATCCAATTAGTTAACATTACCATAAGACTAAGATTTAACAAACGCCCAATGTAACAAGTAAGAATGGGCTGATGTTTAAATAGCAATAGATATTTGGGTGAAGATGAGAGGGGTTTCAGTCATAGATCCAAATTCCTTAGCTAAACAAAAATTCTAGTGGTATTTGTGCAATAATTCTGAGGAATTATACTGTGTCTGCTTAGTCTGTGATAGAGCTTAACCTGTAGAAGCTCTTACCAAAGTACAAGAGCCTTGTTTATCATTAACAATTTGACCTGCTTGACCTGTGCTCAGTGTTTCTGGTCTTCCACCTCAGCATGCATCATCCAAAGCCCAAAGAATAACAGGTTAAGCATCATCCTTGGGGCTGGTCCAAGAGGATGGTCAAGTAGGAGCACTCGAGAATCACAAAACCTCACTGACAGTTCTATCACTGAGCATCTGTAAAACAGCTAAATTAAATCTGTCAGCCTTTGTAGCATAGTTATGCTTTGAAGCAGACTGAGAGATAACTGACTTCTTAAAGCAATTCTTAATTTTTTTTTCCATGATTCTAAAGGCAGAATCATAGAAAACAAAGCTAGAAAAGCTTGATATGGCATAGCTGCAGTTAGCGCTTCCAGTTTCCCATTTGACAGAAGCAGACATTTCCAAGCAGACTCACATTGCATGGCAATTCCCACCTTTAAACAAAATTTCCAATAATTGTGTATTTATGCTATGCTATGAGTGTATGTTCACCTATCACCTTGGAGCTGGAGATAGTTCTCAGTACCCTGAGGTGAAGCATGTATCATCGGCATCCTTGCACTTAGGGCATGCGCCCTCGACCCTTTCCCCCTCTGAGAGCTGAAACTCCCTGTTTATCTCCAAATAGCAGTTTTTCCACTCAGACTCAGTTAATAAATGGTAACTTTAGTGTAAACATTTTCTCACAGGTAAATTCCCTGGGGAAAACTTTCTGCTTGATTTTTGTGGAGTTACTTAGCTGTAAACATGCAGAATTCTCTGAAGCCATGTGCCTCCTGCAGAGGTGTTCTGCCTGCTAATGACAGGCACTCAAGCTGTCCATTTTGTTTAGGCAAGGGCGTTTGAAGGACAGCTCTCTACTTTTGCCATCCCTCCCTGTCTTGTACAAGAGAAACTGCAGAACTTTTTGCAAAGTGTAACAGTCCCTTTGCTTAGTAAACCTTCCTTGGAAAACACATAGGCGTTGCTATCAGGAAGGAGCCACTTGTTTCTTTGGTTTTTAAGATTTTGGTATAGGGGGAGATTTCCATTCTCTTCTGAGACAAGCTGTAAAACAGTAAGAAAAACACCGATGCCAAAAGTTAAAGCTTTCTGTCCTCAGACTGAAAATTCGTTACAGAAACACCAAGCAGATCTTTAAGAGTGAATTTGGAGTAGGCAGCGAAAAGAACTAGAACTTAGTACTAGGCAAAGTTGTCTCCTTCAAGTTACTTGCCCCTTTTCGTAGGAATCAGGCTTATTTAGCAGGGTTTTTGAGACAGCCCTGTTGCAGAGATAGAAAAGATTGCTACGGTCTTTGCTGTGCCACTGTGAAGACTGACAGCACAAATCTGCCTTCTCCAAAGAGGACACAAGCCTTATAAATCCCGGTTCCAGTGCAAGTCCCTTTGCCACCTGAAATGGCAACTGTCCTGTAGGCAACTGCGCTGAACGGTATCCACGTGTTCAATTGAGAGGGTAAAGATTTGCATCTGTTCCAGCTGAGTTTTGAGACATGGATACACGTGCTTTACACTGCCCCTATCTCTCTGTGACTTTCAAAGAACGAGCTGCAATATCCCTCCTTTGCTAGAGGAGCCTGGGGAGGATGAGAACAGTTTCCCCCCATGCCTCCTGCAAAGAGTGCAAGTGCATGTTAACTGCTTGTCTAGCAGGATATATATGAGATGCTTGGGAATAGTAGACTATATTTATGTCCAATATATCTTGAACAACGTAATGAATCACTTTACTAGCCATATGCATGCAATTAATAAAGCATTAATAGTACAGGGAATGGTAGCCCTTGTGTTAATGTTGCCTGATGGCTAAATTCCCATAAATAAGCTTCTTCTCAAATTTCACTCATTTCTTTGCTGATGCTTGGAGTACAAAATCATTTATCCTGCAACAATGATTCTGTCTGTTTTATCTATCTAGCATGCTGTTTCCTTTAGTATTGACTGAACAGAACTAGGTGCGATGTTAAAGACTTCAAAACATTTAGAGTGCTTTGGTGATCCAAACCCCTCAATATCTTCTCATTGCAGTGCTGTACACAGTGAAACAGGGTCAGCACAAAGGGTAGAGGAAAGTTTGCAGAAAATGGAGTAATGCCAAGAGGAAAGTGGGCAAATAGTCTTTGCACCTTTAGACTTGGCTATCTGGATCCTAGGATTTCATGTCAAATGCTTGCTCTCCCTGCCTAGAGAGACAGACTCTTTGTGTGACAGTTCGATTTGGAGAGATTTAGTTGATGCCTGATAGTTTCACCATTGATAGCATTATCTGCGCCTATATACTCCCTGTAGAGCAATACATTCACTGGTTACTGATGTTCAATAACCATTCTTTCCTGGTATAAAACATAGGGTTCCAGTGGGAAAACCTGCAGGAGAAGCCAGCAAGGTGAGTACATTTGGGTATTAAACATGGCTGAGACAGATTTCAAATTCTAATCATATCTTTTCCTGAAATATTTGTTCTGCCCTATCAGCTAATACAGCAGCGGCATGCACATTAACGTCCTGAAATTGAAGTACAGATCAAGGGTATAGGGTATAAATTGGTTTTAGGACATAACGTTAAATAATCAAACCATGCCGGAGCAGCCTCTGTGACAAAGTGACTTACATTTCTGGTGCTGCTTTTTAAATGTGATTATACATTTTAATTGTTTAACTTCAGCCTGTGGAGTAGTTTCAAAGATGTTTTAAAGCAACTTAAGGCATGAAAAGCCTCCTGATCTTTAAATAAGCCTCTGGTCCAGTGAATTTGCTTTTAATTTTGCGTGATGTGTGGAACAGTGATTTTGTGCAGTGCTTTCAGGAGGCTGGAGCAGGATTTCCTAAGCTGCTCTGGATCAATGAGCCTACAAACAAGTAGAGATGGTAGGAATTTCCATTCGGTTTCTTGTCTTGTATCACGGGAAGAACACAGAGCTCCTACAAATTTCCCAGTGTTTGAAAGAACAGGACACTCCTGCAAATCCAGGCTTCAGAAGGAACAGCACTTGGACATGAAGGGCCTCCAAATAAAGACTCAGAGTGACTGCTTTGTCTTGCTCCACACAGTCAGCCATTCATCTTGCTGTTATCTCTGTGAAGCAGAACCCCATCCCCACTTCCAGATGGCCCAACCAAAGCAGAACCAATTACAAACAGCACTGAATGCTCTTCAGTAGTTTCCATATCCCCTCCCATGAACATGAGGCAAGAGCAGATTGGTCTGAAAACACTTCTCATAAACTCAATAATGCGTGAAAACTGATGTTTAAATCTGCACTTTATTTGGTTTTGCTCCTCACTCTTCAGACAGCAGAAAATCAGAATTTATAGTGCCAAATGTCAGCATTTGTAACCAAATCTTTGCTTAAAACACTGGAAATATGATACAAAAACTAAATAAATGGCAGATGGTATCATTCTGCTAAATATTGTGTACTGCTGCCTGTTGTTTTAGAAGCGCTCAAATTGGAATTATACAAGAGCCTTATTGCACAAGCAAAAGATCTTACAAGGGCTTCAATTTACTACATTTCTTACTGTGAGTGGCACTAATAATCTAACCTGTCAATCACTTTGAATCCCAAAGACTGTCTTCAGTGGGGATGTAGGGAGGAAGGCCTTGATCATGTCTGGAATCCCTGAGAAGCAATTAAAACATCACGGTCATTCACTTCCACAGTTACTCAATAAAGTCTTAAACTGCTACATTGAATTTTATTTAAAAGTTGTTTTGACCTAAAATAAAAATGTTAATGTGGAGGCCTTGTATAAAAATAACATTAAGAGCATTTTAGATGATTTTAAGGACCTTTCCAACACTAATTATTCTATGATTCTATGCTTTAAAACCAGATTATACCCTGATCATCTCCACTGCCACCTGCAACACTCAAAGAATTAAAAAGCTATCGCTTATGGATTCTGCACTGATTCTGAATACATTTTTTGTTAAAAGAGTGAGAATTGGGGCTACTCATGAAAAGCACAATTCTGTACCTTCTCATATAACAGGGTAACACTGATAACTTGGAGAAAGCATTCACAAAGAATTTCCAAGGCAGTGAATCCTTCATCGTTCAACATCTACGGTTAATTGTCTTTTAAGATGCACCCGCTTCTCAGCTGCATGGTACACTTGTCAGAGTTATTAAAACGACACATCTATTTGTAACCCTCACAGAAGAACCTGATTAAATTTTTTGCCTGACTTGTTGGAGATCCCAGTGATGTCCTTTCTAATAAATGTCCATTGCATTTGTCATTAGTTTTAACATTTGCAGTCCCATTAATTTTATTAAGAAGTTTTGGTCTGATTTATGATGTTTTGAATGCCAATAGCTAAGGTTTTGGTTTGGTTTTGGTTTGGTTTTTATCCACTTATATCACAGTAACTTTCAGTAACAATCACTCTCAGTGGCTGGAACAAGGTATTTTTTTGAAAGATAATAACGTAAGTGAGGCCCTGTATTGTGTTTCTCAGCATGACTTTAGGCAAACAAGCACTCGGGTGGTTTTATCTTTGGTGACAAGCTACATCAATAGAATTTACTGCTTTATAGAGCCAAGAAGAAATACACATGCTTTTTTCCTAACAGACGTGGTGATGAGCCTTGAAGGGTCATCTTCCTGCTACTTCACAAGTAAACAAAATCCTTGAAGAATCACTCTGTTTGCAAAGATCAATACAATTTGCACTTTTGGGCCTTAGATATTTTGCTATTGCAATGCTCTTCGATCTTTTCTTGCTGCTTTCTATCTCTAAATAATATTTTTCAGAATGAACGTGTTTCGAAGCAAGGATATCTAAGATTTGCAAGTAGCCCTTTGCCTGTTTTCTCCATTTTGACAGAAGAAGATGGATTATTTTGATGTATTTTCCATCTCTGTATGGGGGCTTGCTCAAAAAGGGTCATGGGTCTTCCATCTGGACTTGCCATATGAACCTAAGAACATGACACTTGAGGAACACTTAACCCTATCACTTCTCCAGGTGCTGTTTTGAACAGGATTTGATCTCTTGAGCAAGGATTGTATGTTCTGCAGCTTCGTAAACCGAAGATATTTTTACATATGGATCTAACTATTACAGCTTCATAAATAAAAATGTCAAGTCTGTAGCAAAATGACATGAAAGAACACTTTCTATTAATACACGTGCATTTTTCAGGCAGACAATTTGTGCTTAATCTTTCCTATCTCAGAGTGCTCGTAAGATGGAAAGTTACTATTCCCACACTTTATTTTCCTAATGACCTAATTTCATTAACTTTACATTGCAGTCAGAAAATAAATCTCAGCAAGCATCAGGGGTTTTCAAAGCACAGTAAGCCTCAAAGCTCAGGAAGTGACTTGTGTATCCTGTTAACTTTCTTCGTTGTAAAGAAAGCCTTAGTGTCTTGTGTAATAACCACATTTCAAACCAGCATGTGGCTCATTAAAGTCCTAACATCTGAACTTGTATGTGAAAAGTAACCAAATAATTAATCTGAGTAGTGTTCTTTCTATTAGTGAGAGTGTGCCCACTAGAAGGCACTATCTGCTAGAAAGTTATCACCCTGAGGAAAAGTGAAGAGCTTTATTAAGTTGATTCCATGTGAATACCTGCAGCAGAACCACGGTCTCAGGTATAACGTTAGACAGGATGGACAGTGTCTCTGGCCTTGGTTACAGGTGTTTCACAGCAAACCATATGGAATCAAAATGGTTTTCTTTAAGAAAACAGTGACAAATGTATTTACAATATAAAGGAATTGGTTTCATGTGCTTTCAAGCTTGCAGGAAGAACTGCTGAGTGACTTCAGCCTCCCCCAGGGACTGAAAGACCAGTGAGTTCGGTCCCTCACAGGTTTCAATGGTAATCTCAGGCAAACTAATCCCCTGTGCTTCATTCATCTAAGGAAAGGAACCAATGGTACCAATGGTACTTCACTGGGAGTGTTGAGAAGGTAAGGCTAGAGGCGGCCATATAGGATGAATGTGAGCAAATGTTCCTCATCTCTGCCAACAGCAGATTGTGAGATGAAGTCCAAGTAATTTTTGGTGAGCACCATCCCAAACCAGCAGCAGAACTTGCCAGGCACCTGCGAGACCTGGCTTCAGCTCAGGGGAAGGAGAGCATTGAATCTAGCTCATGCAGATAGCGAGTGTCATCATTTAGTGTGTCTCTCTGGCCTATAACCAGCTACATTTAGTGCATGGACCAGATCGTGTTAGTTGAAGAGCTATGTGTGTGCAGTCTTATTTACCGTACGTTGTCTTTTGGGCAGAGATTAAATGAAAAATCCTCTTAAGGATACCGTAATTCTGGATCATTTACCAGCAGGCCTAAGTGGTTCAAAATGGACCAATAAACGGAGTTATTATAATGCTTTTCCTCTGTACTGAGACAGTATCATTCCTGCCATAAACATATGAATTAAAACACCAGAAGAGCTAAGATGCAAGTTTCAAATTTATTCCTATTACCTAGTATAAAATACATGGGCCACACGGCTCCTAAAATCTTCAGCTTGCTCTGGTTCTCAGGCCTTAAGTGGAGCATTCAGGAAACAGTACTGCTATTAAGGATGGGCTGTGAAAACTGTGGCTGAAGACATGTGTGGTGTCACTCATAGTTCCTGTCATAGAACTGATTCTATTTGCTGTTCCTAGTGTAGGTCTTCTGTGAACAAGCATCCATATGTAGTAGTTTCCTGAAGACAGTTTGGAAACTGAAAAACATTTCAGCAACAGCTGACATGGGAGCCCTGAGGAGTCAGCATGGAAGAGAAGCAGGGGTTGGTGAGGATGGTGGTAACAGAAATCTGGGGGAGGAGTGGTGTGAGGTAAGATCAGAGACAAAGGAGAGCTGGAGGGAATTAAAACAGGAGCAGGGGTTTCTGTCCCCTCCATCCTCAGCTGCTCTTCCTTTTGAAGGACCCGTAGACACTCGACTTGTTCTTTGCAGTTCCATACCTCACGCTCTCTTGCTAAAAGCTTTGCTATCCCCTTCCTTGAGCTTGGGCTGGGATGGGGAAGAACAAAGGACACAGCACACTCTACAGTGCATTTTCCACCTATCTCACATAATACGTATAACCTAAATAACATAAAACCTAAATACATTAGCAACAAAATCCAAGTGTCTGTTACCATGAGGACAGAGAGCAGCTTAAAGTGTTCATATAGAGTTTAGCATAAACAACCAAAAAATGCAAATGGAAGCCTCCAAGGGAAGCTCTGAACAGAACACAGCACTCTGATTTCAGTGAAAATACAGAACAGCTTTCTTCATATTCTGATGAGGAAGACAGTCCTTATCCAAGAGCTTGATCCTTTTCTTCACAAGTGAGGCAGCCCAGCAGAAAGGACAAATATTTGTCAGGTAAGATGTGAACCAGCATATTCAGTAGAAAACTCAAAACTACTACTGTTTTGTGAAATGTTACCAAATCCATATAAAGTAACACTTAAGAACAGTCATTACCTGCTTTGCTTTGTCTATTAAACTAACTACACTTCAAGAAATCGTGGCCAAAAGGGACTGTACATTGGCTTACACATGCTGTTTGTACATAGAAGCTCTGTCACAGGTTCTGAGTCACAATACAACTTGTTTCTGCAAAATATGTCATATTGAAAGAGCTAAAGTAATACCTTCCCATCTGAAGGGTCTGTTTGGAACTGAACTGTTATTTTTCAGAATCAGTCAAGTGTTGAATTTATGAGGCACAACTACCCCTACTAGAAAGTGATTAGGATCTTTCCAGTGATGTGAAGAATCTACCTAGTCCTTACAGCTGAAATAGTTTCCAGAAAGTTATTCTGACACAATAAACTGCCAAAAAGCAGAGTGACTGCTGCTATGTGCAGGACAGCGGAAGCAAATTAATTTCTCGCACAGGAAGAAGGCCAGGTGAAGATTTATGGTTGAATAAACATCATACAAAATGATCCTCCAGCTTCGTATACTTTCCTATGAATTTGGTCTATATTGTAATTACTTACTAAAACCCAGATTTGACAAGGTACGAGTTGCCCACACGGGCTGGGTATCAGTCGGCGAGTGGTGAGCGGCTGTATTCTCTCCCCTTGTTATTTCCCTTATCATTACCATTACTGGTGGCAGCAGCAGTAGTTCTGGGTTATACCTTAGTTACTGGACTGTTCTCATTTCAACCCATGGGAGTTAGTCTTTCGATTCCCCTCTCCATCTCGGAGCTGGGGGAAGAAGGGGGGGACTGAGTGAGCAGCTGTGTGGTTCGCAGTTACCAGCTGGGCTTAAACCACAATGCACACACATAATGATATGCTAGATTTTGCTTCAACATATATGAGCTGACTATTTGTTACCACGATAGTTTTATTAGATTTTTAAGTGACATTACAAAGATCCCCATGCTGGTATTACAACGTATAGCAATACATTTCTAATATTCATAAAATTCCCATTATGATGACCCTTCATTAGTATCCCCAGCTTTGAAAAATGACCTGTCATATTGCTTTCAGAATACATTTTGGTGGCATTCAAAGAGCAGTTTTAAGTGTAGTCCACATGTAACTGCTGACTGGCACCAGTGCCTTCTTAAATTTGTGTGTCATGCTGGAAGAGCATTGTAGTGATTGTCAGTCATGTCCAACATCGGTCATTTTTCTCCACAAGTGACATAATACGGACTCTTCTAAGTATTCTATTGCCAAAATACCCTAATGTAACCCATTAAACTCCAGACCCATATATGCAGATGTGATTAGTAAAGTAAACATCTTTCCAAATCAAGTATTTTGAAGAATTCTAACTAGCTGTTATTCAAAAAGAAGCAAGGATTTGCAATTCTAACTCCTTTTTTTTCCTCACTCAGTATGTCATTGTTAAGCAAACCATTTTGTGCAACAAGCCAGGGATTTAAACTGTAAACCCACATACAGATATTCTCAATCCCATCCCTATTTTGCCTACTGTTCTAACGACAACTATTGTTCACAGGTGATACTAAATGACACAGTTTCAAAGTAGAATTTTACAGTATTAAAAAACTTAAAATTCCACAGTGAGATTTTTTCATAGTCAATAGTTCCTTATCTGTCTGAACAAACAGACCTGAATGGCAGTGGTTGCGCAACTGCATACACACATCTCTAGTATTAAATCTAAATTTCTGGTTCTAAAACACACAAGTAAGGTAATACCAGGAGTAGGAGATATGATTGGCATGTTAGTCTTACGTTTACCAAAAATCACCTTATTACATGTATGAGAAAACAACACACAGTCCTCATCTAGTTGAGTGACTGAGGCTTAGAGCTAAGATTAATGTTAAGTTTTAGTCTTGTGCCTCACTTCACAAAGTTACACAGGACAAGTTAAGATTTTCATTTGACGGGCGTCACTATATCTTTAGCTATCAAAAATTAAACATCTAGAAAAAGTATAAGAAAGAGAAAAAAGTGACTTCACAAAAAAATACACCCAGTAGTTCAGATCCGTAAGATCTGTGTTTTAATAACACAACTAATTGATCCTCATAACAAGAATTCAGAAAGTTAAATAACAGTACACAAATCAAAATATAAATCACCTATCCCTAGCTATACAATATACATCAGGAATGCAAGCTCTGTAACAATATAAAAATGCTTTTACACACAGTAGATGCAAAAAAGCTGTTCTGTAATTCCAAGGATTTCTAGAAAAAAAAAAAAAAGTTGTCTTTCAGGATTCACCTTCAGTTATTGGCAACCTGTTGGGGAAACATAATAGTAAAAAAAAAAATATTATTGAGAATTAAGAGAATCATGCTCATCAGAGATTTTTGTTTGTGAGTGCAGGCTAATGAAACTGGCACTGAGAGCAATAAAGCCCACAATAATTTGCACTTCTGTCAAAGTATTACAAAAACCAAGTACCTTAACAAGTAAGATGTGTACCTGTTGCAAACACACATGCCCATTATATAGGCTGCACAGAACTCTAGACATGACCTCAGAATCTCAAGCCTAAGAGAAGCTGAGACATGTCAGTCCCACTTTAAAAATAAAAAAACTTAATCTAATATGATACATCTAGTATTTCAATTTACCTTTCATGGATGACAAAACTCAAGCTTGATAAAAACTGAACTGAAACCCAGTTTCTTGTGCCCCTCCTCACTGTCAGAGCAAGAGACTGAAAAGTCCTTGGTCGAGGTAAGCATTACTTAGCAACAACTAAAACACTGGTGTGTTATCAGCATTGTTCTCACACAAAAGCACTGCACCAGCTACTAAGAAAAACAATTGTTACAGCTGAACCCAGGACAATGCTGTAACCATTGTCGCACACTTGCACTGTCCCCCATCTTCTGAAACACCTTCAGTGATTGCTGTAAGCGCTGTGTGTAGTGCTACCTGATCTCTTGAATTTATTTACATGCGTTTGTTGTACTCCTAGCAACCTCCTAACATACACAAACAGGAATTTACAGCTGATGGGCAGTAAATCACTCTTCAGCCCCTGTGCACAGCAGCAAGTCTACAGGCTCTGGCAGCTAAAAGGGAGCTGAACAATAGAGGGTGCAAAGACCGAGGAGTAGCACCACAGTCCTACCAGTCTTCCAGCTATGGAAACTGGAGCTGATGTTGGTAATGTACATGAGATTATGGTCCTTTTCAGATCACTCTAACACAGTAAGAGGAAAAACCAAAAGAAGTTTGATTTGTCACCAACACTTTTCCCCACCTCTCCTCTTTTTCATGCTGCAAAAGCAGTCATTGTTTCAAATTTAACTCACAGAATTAATTTAGCTTCCTCAAAACTAACTAGACATGAAGAAAGTAACTCTCTTCTCAATACTGATAAGGCAAACACCTTCAGTGAAGTGACTAGTAGAAGCCTGCTGAGGAGAGCTTCTTAAGGCGTCTTGTACATAATTCTATATAGCACAATTCTATATATATAAATCTGCTCTGCATGAATTTCAGACTCCTTCACAAGTCAAAGGAAAAGGTCCATCTACTTTAAAGTCAGTAATTTCAACTAACACAAGGATTTATTTCAATGATAGCAAGCAACTGTCTCACTTTAACTCTTGTTAGCAGCAGGGGTCTTGTTCTCGCCTTCCAACTCTTCCACTCCTGCCTGCGTCATAAGGTCTGCAATGTTCTTCTCCAGGTCGTCTATGCGACAGCTCATGTCATCAAGTTCACTGGAGTTAAGGAATACGATTGCAGTCCAGTACTGGTTGCGTTGGCTTGTTTGATTACAGCTCTGCTTAAACTCTTATGGTACCTTTAAATTTATCTTACAAATCCCACTGTAAATATACTTTAAAATACTTACGATTCTGTAGTGTTTACCACCTGACTTTAAAAAAGGATATTTCTTCCAATTATTTGGTCAGACATGGTTTGAAATTTGTCCTGCATTTGCTGAAGCAATGTCTGCACCTAATGGAAAGGAAAAAAAATTCCGTTTTGCTTTCTCTAAAGAGGTTGTTATAGTATTTAATTCCATGTAATGGGGTTAGTACAATGTTTTCTTTCATTGCTGAGCTCAACTGTGCACAAAAGCTGCAGCATAATGCCATATTTAGCCATTGTGTGTGTATATATATGTACACACAGAACTGAGCTCACAGTAAACAATTTTAAGGCCCAAAAATGCCTGCGCTCCACAACCTGGACTGCACCCACCACAGCTGCTTTCAGCATCCCAATCCTAACACCTCTGGTGTTAATCACAATGCTACTCATTTCAGTATCAGAACAGTTCTGGTTGGAAGGGACCTTCAAAGCTCATCTACTCCTACCCCCTGCAATGAGCACGGACATCTTCAGCTGCATCAAGTTGCTCAGAACCACCGCCAGCCTGGCCTTGAATGTCTTCAGTGATGGGGCATCCATCACCTCTCTGGGCAACCTGGGCCAGTGTTTTACCACCCTCAATATAAAGAACTTTTTCCTCAGCCTTAATTTCCCTCTTTTAGTTTAAAACTCTCACCCCTCATGCTTTCATAACAGGGCCCGCTAAAAAGTTTCTCCCCATCTTTCTTGTAGGCCCCTTCTAAAGCTGAAAGGCCACAATAAGGTCTCCCCAGAACCTTCTCTCCTCCGGGCTGAACAACCCCAACTCTCTCAGCCTTTCCTCATAGCAGAAGCGCTCCATCTCCCTCATCATTTCTGTGACCTTGCTCTGGACTCTCTCCAGCAGGTCCACGTCTTCCCCATGCTGAGGACTCCAGAATAACAGCCCTTTTCCGCTCACTCCCACACCGTTGCCCTTAACCACAGCCCTCCGATAACTCCTCCTAACAGAAGGCCCCCCCTACCCAGCACCTCCGGGAAGCGCATGGCTTCGTGCCGCCATGGGACACGCCCGCACAGCTCCGCAGTAGCAGCGGTTTGTAACAACAAAGGCTGAGGTAACCTCCTCCCCCCCCCCTTCCCTCCCAGCCGAGCAAGCGGACGCGGGACCCGGCAGCAGGAGGTAACGATCGAGGCGAGGCAGGAGGCTTCACGCTTCCGGACAGGCCCCTCCATGAGGGGGGCCGCGGCAGAGCCGCGCTGCGCTCGGCGCGCCCCCCGGCCCCGGTGCCCTCACCACGGCGGTGAGGTCCTGCACGGTCTTCGGGTCAGTCTCGGCCATGGCGGGCTCCGCGGGCACTGGTCCCGGCTCCAGGGTAGCGACTGCGCTTCCGGCCGCACCCCGCCGCTTCCGCCGCTTCCTCTCGCGAGAAGGAGGGTCCCCGGAGCACTCTGGGAGGTGTAGGCCGCGCAGGGGCCTGCCGCTCCGGTTGTGTATGGGTCTGGGCTCCGGCGCCTCGCCTGCCTGTCGTGACTGGCCGCCGCTGGCAGCGGGATGTGAAAGTAAGGAGCTGTGGGCTCCCCTCGGGGTGCCGAAAGCGCTGGGGCAGCCGTACGGGGAAGGAAGGCATTGAAGCAGGTCTAAGGGAGGTTCATGAGGATGATCAGGGGCTGGAGCACTTCCCGTATGGAGACAGGCTGAGAAAGTTGGGGCTGTTCAGCCTGCAGAAGAAAAGCTGCGTGGAGACCTCATAGCAGCCTTCCAGCATCTGAAGGGGGCTATAAGGATGCTGGGGAGGGACCCTTCATTAGGGACTGTAGTGACAGGACAAGGGGTGATGGGTTCAAACTGGAACAGGGGAAGTTCAGGTTCTGTATGAGGAAGAAGTTCTTTAAGGGTGGTGAGGCACTGGCACAGCTTGCCCAGAGAGGTGGCGAATGCTCCATCCCTGGCAGTGTTCAAGGGCAGGCTGGACAGAGCTTTGGGCAACATGGTCTAGGGTGAGGTGTCTGCCCATGGCATGGGGTTGGAACTGGATGATCTTAAGGTCCTTTCCAACCCCAGCGGTTCTAGGAAAACAGATTTTTCCCCCAGAACATTAAGCTTACATGTAATCTGAAGCTGAGAATAAAAGCTTTCCTCACACAGTGATTTAATAGTTCACTCAAGCGTTTAGCAAATAACTTTGCAGGTTGGGGGGATTAGAGATGTATTTTCCTAGGCTGAGTAGCGGTGCTGTGTGAAAAGCCCATCTCCCCTTTTATCGTTTAATTTAAAAGGGAATGAGCAGTTAAACCTAGCCGGCGAACATGTGCAGGTAATCTGGCTTCAGAGAAGGGCTGGCTGTGGGATGGGCGGCATTGGGGATTAGCGCTGGGAGTTGGGAATGTTATGTAAGTGGATTGGTGATTAAAGGGAGTATATTATTGTGGCATATTGTCTTCATGAAATAAAGTACAAATAAAGTTCATGCATTAGATTAAATTCATGTCTTCTGCAGATTAGCGACATGGTTCTTAAAATACTGTGAAGCTTTGTAGACTGGATTTTTGCAGTGGGGATGGAAGCAGGATAAGATCTTCCTAAGTGTATGTTTATAGGCTTTTCAGGTGAAAACTACTCATTTGTAGTTTTCATTTGTGAAGTGAGTGGCCATTCACACAGCTTGGTTGTTGTGTATGGACGTAAAAGATAACAAAAGCATGGAATATGAATTTGTAAATGAAGCACATTTCCCATTAGCAGCAGATGACTCTCAAATGTCTCATTTCACCTGGAAGCCAATGTGATGCACCAACACACTCTGCCTTACCCCCTAACTAGCAACAAATCTGAGATGCAGAGCATTTGAATTAATAACGTGCCTTTTGGAGCACTGCAGGAGTAATGAAAAGCCCCCTTAGTGCCATTTTGGGGAAACGTCTGTTTAAAAGCAAATGTGGCTTTTGGTTTGGAAAAATGCTGAGAAATAACTCTCGTTTATTTGTTTGATGTGTTTATAAGAGTTGGTGGGGTTAGTAACTGCTCTTTTCAATCAGATAAACTGTTGTTTTGAACAGGTCGTATTTCGTTTCTGAGTGCTCATCCAAGTGCAGATGGAATCATAGAATCAACTGGGTTGGAAAAGACCTTTAAGATTATTAAGTCCAACCGTTACCCAGCCCTGCCAAGGCCACCACTAAGCCATGTTGCTAAGGGTCTCTACGTGTTTTTTGAATGCTTCCAGGGACAGTGACTCCACCACTGCCCTGGGCAGCCTGTTCCAGTTCCTGACCACCCTCTCTATGAAGAAATGGTTCCTAATATCCAGCCTAAACCTTACCTGGAGCAGCTTGAGGCTGTTACCTCTTATCCTATCAACATGTTACTTGGGAGAACAGACTGACCTCATTGCACTACAACCTCATTTCAGGCAGTTGCAGAAAGCGATAAGGTCCCCCCTGAACCTTCTCCAGACTAACCCTTTTCTACCCCAGGTCCCTCAGCCATTCACACTTGTGCTCCAGGCCCTTCACCAGCTCTGTTGCCCTTCTCTGGAACTGCTTCAGTGCCTCAATGTCTCTCTTATAGTGAGAGGCCCAGAGCTGAACACAGGATTCGAGGTTCACCTCACCAGTGCCTAGTACAGAGGTATGATCACTGGCCTCATCCTGCTGGCCGCACTGTTGTTGATACAGGTCAGGATGCTGTTGGCTTCTTGCCTTCCTGGGCACAAACTGCTCATGGTCAGCTCCGTCAGTCAGCATCCCCAGGTCCTTTTCCATGAGCAGCTTTCCAGCCACTCCTCCCCAGGCCTGGAACATTGCATGAGGTTGTTGTGGCCCAAGGCAGTACCTGGCACTTTGCCTTGTTGAACTTCATGCCATTGGCCACAGCCCATCGATCCAGGCTGTGCAGATCCATCTGCAGGCCCTCTTTGTCCTTCAGCAGGTCAACACTCCCAGCCAACTTGGTGTTGGCCGCATATTTACTGCGGGAGATCTTACATCTTCCTCAAGATCTGGTGTGTCCCATGGTAGACAGGGGTGCTAATGAGGCCAGGCAGTGGCTGCTGTCTGACTGCTCCAGACCCCACAGCATGTGGCATATCAGTCCCTGTCTGGGGACTGCATCTTCCCTGGCATTCTTCTGAGCATGCAACTTTACAGGGAGACAACACAGTGATCTCCTGTGTGCACAGTGTGTGGCTCACTTAGAGAAGTGCGGCTTTCTGTATGATCCAGGAGGTGCAAAACAGTGGGGAGAGATGTGCAGAGTAGGAGAAGTCTGATGTGTGTGCTTGTGCTTTATGGCTCCAAGCAGAGGGTGGTCTTTATTTTATTGCATGTTTTCCTGGTAAGCTAAATTCTGGTGTCCCATTATCTTCTTCCTGTTCTTAGGTAGTGCAGAAAAGGGGAAGCTTCCAGGAAACTGCTTGGCCTGTCAAACTACTGAGGCCGTTTCTGTCTCTTGCAGCATCATGAGCAGGGTGTCAAGGCTTTTAGCCCATAGGCCAGGTGCCTAGCAGGAGAAGACATAT
Source organism: Psittacus erithacus (assembly GCA_009867235.2). Taxonomy (NCBI): domain Eukaryota; kingdom Metazoa; phylum Chordata; class Aves; order Psittaciformes; family Psittacidae; genus Psittacus; species Psittacus erithacus. The sequence continues at coordinate 55,627 of WYDI02010227.1, read as the reverse complement.
GGTCCAAAGTCCCTGCAGCAGTCCCTGCAGCAGTCCCCAAAGATTCAGCAGGTAACAATGACGTCTTTATTGGCTCTCTATCAGGTCGAAGTAGGTGATCCTGACCCTCTTCTCTGGTCTCGTGAGACTTGGAGTATTGTGTACAGTTCTGGTGACCTCAACATAAAAAGAACCTGTAACTGTTTGAACAAGTCCAGAGGTGGCCACGAGGATGATCAGGGGACTGGAGCACCTCCCCTGTGAAGACAGGCTGAGAACGTTGAGGCTGTTCAGCCTGGAGAAGGCTGCGTGGAGACCTCATGGCAGCCTTCTAGTATCTGAAGGGGGCCTATAAGGATGGTAGGGAAGGACTCTTCATTAAGGACTGTTAGTGACAGGACAAGGGATAATGGATTCAAACTTAAACAGGGGAAGTGTAGATTGGATATAAGGAAGAAGTTCTTTACTGTAAGGGTGGTGAGGTACTGGAATGGGCTGCCCAGGGAATCTGTGAATGCTCCGTCCCTGGCGGTGTTCAAGGCCAGGTTGGACAGAGCCTTGAGTGACATGGTTTAGTGTGAAGTGTCCCTGCCCATGGCAAGGGGGGTTGGAACTAGATGATCTTAAGGTCCTTTCCAACCCTAACTATTCTGTGGGTCTATGATTCGATGATTGAACAAGGAAAAGATATGATTGGCCTGATTCTCCAGTTAGTTTCTTGTAGATGGTTTTGTTGTAGCTTGACCCTGAGAATGAGACATTGCTGATGACCATACTGTTACCAGCAGTGTCAAGTTTAGATGAGGTATTTTATAGGTTCCGCTGGTGGTCTTTCTAGCTCAGTCATTCTAGCCGTGTTCCATTTTAGGGAATGGACAAGCCCTAGATGATTTTGACATACCGCTTAAAACTTGTGTCCCCTAAACTGCTGTAATGCAGGAAGCCAGATCTGACTAAGTGGATTCCTCAGGCCATTAGGGTTTTTAGTAAGTGTCAGATGGCTATGCTTTTGTTCTCATAACTTCAAGAACTGTTTTCATGTCAGGATACAACATTTTCATTATTCATTTGCTCCCTAGGGTAGAACAGTGTCTGAAAATTTTCTGGGTTTTGTCTCCTTTTTGAGACTGGACTGAATGAAAATGCTGTGCAAGGAGGACTGCTAGGATTAATGATCCTTCCACAGTACTTCCACATACTAAAATGAATGGAACTCAGGAAGGCTGAATTCTCTTGCTAGCTTTTTACTGACAAGGTCTTAATTTAAAGTATAGGAAGAATAAGGAAAGAATAAGCCTGTTGTTTTCCTTAAAATCAAGAGAAATTTACAAAGATAAATTTAAAACCACTTAGTGAAACTTCTTTAAAATGTAGGGATATGCAGTTCCATTGCGGAATGATTTGATCTCATGTAGCAGTAAGTCATGGTCAGGCTGTGTAGAAAACCAGGCACATTTTCAGTTTTCCAGAGAACTCAAAATTAACTTTGCCCTTGTGGAAACATGATAGAGATTCCTGTTACTGGTATCTTTAGGTGTGATTAAGTTCCTGTTTCCTTTGGTGGTGTAGAATTAGGGCTCAACCACATGAAAAAAAGGCTATTAATTTAACAGCTTTTTTATTTGTGCCAGTTAATGCCAAAATCACATTAAGTAGTTAGTGCTGCAGTATTAATTGTGTATTTGTTGATACACAATTAGTGTTGTATATGTTAGTGTTGATGTATGTTAATGTTGATATCTTTCCAGTAATCGCAACAGAGGGATTGGAAGGCAGCTAATGAAATGTAAATTTTGAAAGGCAGAATAAAATTTCCCAAAAGCAACTTTCACAAAGACCCTGCTTTTGCCAAATCCACTGCTGTTAATTGTGTAATGACCTCAAAGAGGTGGAACAGTCCTATATTTACCTCTTGTTTTAAATAGCAGCTCTTCCAGAGGACTTTGTTCCTGGTAGAATTCCAGCACATTAGCTCAATGGTAACAGTTTAGAAAAGATTATATTGTTATGTCTGCGTATTTTGTGAGGCAATAAACAGCAACCATGCTTCAGTTGCTTTGGCTATCTGATCTTTTTTGGGCTTCCTGATGATTTTCAGATAGTTATGGTAGTTCTGAGTGTTATTCATAGAGTGGTTGTGCACTTCAACTGTTGCAGCTGCTCTTGCCTGCTCCTTCATTTGAGTGCGAGTTGTGGATTTTAAGATACTCAGCGTGTAAAATCACAGATTTTTTTTTATATTTAAGCAAAAGACTTATGATGAAGTCTGAAGAAATCTTTAATGACTCAATTGCAACCCGAGTTGCCTGTGGCAGAAATTCTTGAGAAAAGATGAAAATATAACAAATAGAAGTAATTTATTACTTCCTGAGGAATAAAACTCCTAACAGGCTATCAAATATACATGAGGTCAGAACATACTAAACAAAGAATTGTGCTTAGAAAACAACTGGCATGGGAGAAGTGAATGTCCAGTACCATGACTTGTGAATATTTAACTGGATAAAGCAAACCCTGGTCTGGAATAAATGTGAAAGCGATTTGAATCAAAAGAGAAACAATTGACTGCTTTTTCAGCAGCTAAACCAAATGACTTTGGTGTGAGTAGTTCTCACACAAAGTTAACTGCTGTTATGAAATGAATTTTTTTTTGCGGCAGTTATTCCCCTCCAGCAATTTATCCTGTATCTTGCATTTACAGTCTTTGATTAGCTTGCTGTTGCCTGCCATCTGAACTGATCAAGGAGTACTCCCCTGGGTGCCTTTGGGCCATGTAAGGGAAGAGAAAGATAGGCATGGATTCATTAGGAGTAGACCTATTTAATTTTAGGAGGTGGGACCAGAGGAAAGTGAGCAAGGTAAGAGGGATATTATCATATTTTATGCATTAGCCTTTCACTGTCTCATTCCTTTTCACTCTCCCACTTTGTTCTTGTACACAGACACTTCAGAATGTTAACTTAATACCTTCCTTATCATTGCTATTGAACTTTCTGTGACTGGGAGAACAAAAACTTTTGTAATCTGTACTTTCATGAAGGGAAAAGCTTGCTGATGGTCAACAACCACAAAGCCAAAAACCCTTTCCAAAACTGTTGAGGTGCTGGAAGGAGAAGGATGTTACACTATTTTTACTTTAGATTTACTAAGCTGACAGCAGCATAAAACAATCAGAAATAATGCTAGAGTGTGATGCATGGCAATATCAGCGGCCTAGTAATACCTTTGTCATTCATGGTAATGTATGGCAGTGCTTGCTGGGATTTCTAGGGCCGAGACAAGAGGAACTGTGCTCAAGAACAACCTATGAGAGGAGAATCATTGAGTCATAGAATCAACTAGCTTGGGAAAAACCTTCAAGATCATTAAGTCCAACCATAATGAAGGCAATAATAGCAGTGAAGAGATTATAAGATTATTGTTATCTTTGTCATCTTCAGTGGAACCAATAGTTCTGTGAGGAAAAGGATTAACACTGGGCATTTCACTGATAGAAAAGTCAACTAACTATAGGTACTCTCATTGTTAACAGGTGAGCCTTAAAAGAAACTACTAAGATATGTTTTGCTTCACACTGTCATCTGTCCTCTGGTAGATTCAGCCTTTGGAGATGTTGATCAAAGAATGCATGATGGCACATATGTAAGAACATGTACATGATCTACGTGATCACATGTGCACAGTTCATTTGGTAACAGTCCATTAAATGCAATAATTAAATTCACCAAAATAACTTGATCGTGCAAGAGGAAAAAAAAAAAAGTGTAGTAGCCTTATAAAGCTATTTGAATTTTTGTATTTTGTATGTAGGGACATTTTAAATTGAGCATGAGAAAAGACAGAAAGATGGGAGAGGTAAGGAGGTGTGAATCTTAAAAAGAGACTTGACTTTAAAACTGCACCTTCCAATTCTAGCTCTGCCTTGATAAAATTTTCGTGAGGACCACTGAATCCAGAATCCCATTATTTCTGACAGATATCTGCAAAGGAGAGAAAAGTCAGGCTGTGGAATTGTTTGAGTGCCAAAGGCGCTGGAGAAATTCCTGTCAAAAAAGTCTTCATTAGCCTAAAGTTGAGTTGCTCCTTGCGTCAATGCTGCTGCAGCTAAGGCAGGAGAAAAGAAAGTGCCATACTTGGCTAGTACAAATTACTGCTGTCTCAGTCTCTTTTGGACAGTTCTAGAGACAACAGTCTTCCTGATACCCCTCTCTTTCACTGCCAGTTTCAGGTCCACCCCTGATTTGTTGCCCTGTAGCACCAAATACCTGCTGATTTTTCTGTGAAGAGACATGGAGTCCAACTTCATTGAAAGGGAATGAGCTCTGTGGATGCCCCGTACCTTACAGTTAACATGTTAATGTAGACATACGAATCTTCCATTGCAGCTGTTTGTAGTGTGGTCCGTGCACCAAAATGAAATATTTTCTTCTCACATACATAGACATTTATGACCTATAGTGCCTGAAGACCTTAATTTTTAGAAACTTGTTCATTTTCTCCTTTAATTATAAGCATTCCAGAGGGCATTTCATTGAGGTTCCCAAAAACAGCAAGCATGCCACAAATACAAGGAATAATTTTGCAGTGCTAATTAAATATAAGTGATGCTCTCTGGCAAAAGGAGATTTGCAATGCAGGAAGAGAGAACTTTCTTAATAGATATTCAGTTTCTTCTCTGGGTAGGGATGCCAATGAAATCTTCTGTACTTTGCTAGGTCTGGCTGTGGTTCAGTGCTTTTAGTACCGATCACTACCTCTGTTAAAGTCACTGATGTTCTGCTTTCAGAGGTTCCTGCATGACCATTCTCATCCTAACACAGGAGTTGCAAGGCCTCAGTGAGATATGAAACTTGTGCCCAGGGTCACTGGAAGTCATCTGTCTTTGTCTTGAATTCTGGAATTTCCTGGTCATGCACCTTCAGAGCAGAGACAGATGAGGCTGTTTGTAGGTGGTACTGCAGGGAAAAGAACTGGCTTTTAACCACAGAGAGATACGCCGATGCATCAAGAAATATTTCAGTGCTTTATTTGCAAACATTGGGGTGTCCTCAACATAAGAAGGACATGGAGCTATTGGAGCAAGTTCAGAGGAAACCACGAGGGTGATCAGGGATCTGGAGTGCCTCCTGTCTGAAGACAAGCTGAGAACATTGGGGCTGCTCAGCCTGGAGAAGAGAAGCTGCATGAAGACATCAGAGCAGCTTCCAGTATCTGAAGGGGACCTACAAGGATGCTGGAGAAGGACTCTTCATCAGGAACTCTAGCGATGAGCAAGGAGGAATGGGTTCAAACTGAAACAGGGGAAGTTCAGGTTAGACTTAAGGAAGTTCTTTACTGTAAGGGTGGTAAGGCGCTGGAATGGGTTGCCCAGGGAAACTCTGAATGCTTCATCCCTGACAGTGTTCAAGGCCACGCTGGACAGAGCCTTGGACAACCTGGTCTAGGATGAGGCATCCCTGCCCATGTCAGGGTGTTGGAACTGGATGATCTTAAGGTCCTTTCTAACCCAAACCTTTCTATGATACTATGATTCTATGATATTACAGCATTGCTGCTGGGCACTCAAAGGTGGAAGTCAAACTAACAGCTGACCCACTTCAGTTGTGGTTGTGTTTAAGGATGTAGCCAGACCATTTTGAACTTGGCTTTGAACATGCAGCGTTACTGTTCATGCTCCCAAATTAAGCAAGGATAGGCAGTAAGTCCTAAATAGTGTATTCATATTTGCAATAGTTTTTCTGAGTTACCAGACACTGTCTGAGTGTGCCAGACACTAATTAAATGTTGGCCAGTTTCTGGTTTAAATACTGAAAGTGCTCTCAGAGCTGTTTGGGCTACAAATGAGGTGACAATATTTGATCTCAGCTGGAAAGTTTGAAGAGCAAAAATTAAATTGAATACAAGGTTAGAAGAGCAGCCTTTAGTAAAGGACACAAATCATGTTGGTTTAGTCTTGTTTAAAATCCTGTGTGAGGTATGGGGAGAGGAGTGCTTTGGAGGTTACAGACTCCAGTGGGCTGAGGGGGAATTTCTGTCCAGTAATGGTTGAGGTTTGAGTGCTCTAAACTATATCCAAATTATGACTTATAACTACATGGTACGATTTATTTCACTGTTTTTTCCTGTAAAATTATTATCACTGTTGTTACTTTTTCTGACAGACATCAATGCTGTTGTTCTTGTATCTCCTAACTCCACTTATGATAGTTGTCATTCTATTAAAAGAGCTTCTCTGCTCTAAGAATTATACATTTTTGTTTGAATTTCAGCTGTTGTCTCTTTTCAATGTATCTCCATGCACAACTTGTTTGCTGAAGTCTTCATTTCTTTCCACAAAGATAATTTAATGATTTATTTCCCAGTTTTAGTGTTTTATGCACAATACTGAAATATTCCTTTATTTCATTTCTTGCCTTCTTCTGGATGAGCAGTTATGTATAGGTATGTCTTACCTTTTGAATGCTAACAATCTGTCCAGAATTTGCTGAAAATTTAAAGGATGACATTTTCTTGAATATTTCTTAAAGAATTCGTTGGCATTTCTGCTGCTTCCCGTAGACAAAGCTGGATGTATTTAATTATAAATACTTCCTATGTGGAAGAGAATAGGTGATAATTCTCAGTGTCTGCTCCACTAAGATGCTTTTTCCCTCTGTTATTAAGCTAAAAGTTTGGCAATTGAGCACAAATTTACAGCTACGTATCCTAGACTAAGGACAGTCAAAATATTTTCTCATTGAAGTTTGAAGTAATTCCTTCCAGTTCCAACTGTATAAAGCCAGGGGAAAGATGTCATTTGTAAATGGGCAGAGGTGCCACCTGGAAAACAAATGGATAACCATGGAAGCCAGCAGGGAAGCCAGGCCAGAAAACGGAGCAATTACATGGATGTGCAGCCACTCTGAATGATGGGGTAATTATGAAGACTTTGCAGAATGTGTGAATGTGTAACACTGGACTCCTTGGGCAGTGATAGCCAATTCCTACTCTGGATGAATCTGGTGTTAAATTCCCATTGATTCCAGTGTGATCACAATGAGGTCAGTGCTGAGCTCTTTTGTAAAGTCCACCCACTGAGGAGTGAATAAAATCAGCGTTCATTTGTTCAGTGTCATTATAGGAAAGGAAAGATTTTCTAACTGCACCATCCAGGCAAACATGGCTCTACATTTAGCTTCCCAAATTACTCATTAAAATGACTTCTTCATTTTCTGCCCAAATTGCGCGCCAATGCTCTCATCACATGAAAATTGGCAATTGTCTCATCTGTTGTACATAGATTGTAATATTCCCCAGATAGATCTGCTTTAGTATGCACTTCTTTAAATGTTATCAACCTTAAAAACAATGCCTGCAGTTCCCTGTAGTTATCCATGTGTTAAAAGATATTTTGATGAAGGACAACAAAAAAGAATTCTTCTGTGTTCATCATCCTTTTCCTAATTTTTTGGCTATGTTGTTAGCAATTCAGTATGATGCATAAGCAGTAAATACTGTTCTGTGCCTCAGATCTAGACAGCTGGTTCCCCAGATTTTGTGCAGAACTGTTTTACAACCTGTTTGCTTGGCATAGAGCAGTTCCCTGCTAAATTATTCATTTTGTTCTGTGGCCAACAGCCTGGATGCTTGTGACATGTCAAGTGAAATTCAATCACTACATCTGATGTAAACAAACTCTCAAGACTTGTCCCTTTGAAGGGATAGAGCTTTGATAATGTGATCATCTTCTCCAGTCTGTCTTTCGCACTCTTATTAATAAAGTGAAGGCAAGATCCTCATCATTTAAAGGTAGTGCAGTCCCTGCCTTTAGGCCATCTTAGATTAGGCTGGGGTGAGAATGAGCAGGAATCAGAAAAGAAGGCAGTTTTCTCACAAGAATCCACATTAGAAACCACTGAAGTCAAAGGGGTCTCTCAACCCCAGTGGGCTGGGGCTCACATGGATCCTTTTCAACAGATAGTGGGGCAGAAAATTCTTATGTGGACATGAGCATCATTTGGGGGTTTTTTTGTAAAACCCATTTTATTTGGGAATAATCACATGGATTCTGGAGTGTGACTTTGAATATTGAGTTTTCAAGCTGCTGGCACTCGAACACAAACCAAATCAGTTGCCTCTGTGTGGTGGACTGATTTATTTTCCAGCTCTTCAACCAGGGGCTAGAGGATAGAGTGGAATGTAAAAGGCAGATGTATTTCTGTTGTCCACTAGGGAAGACTAGTTTTTAAAAAATGGCAGAATGGTAGTGTTAAATGTAAGCCTTGAGATTTAGATTTCCTCAAGTTTTAAATGTGGCATGAAAGACACATGTGCCATTTGTTCTACAATGCAGCAAAGCCTCGTAGCACAAAACAGATTGTATTTTTTCGTTGTTGTTCTTCTAAAACTGAGGAAAAGCCATCATTTGATCTAATCACTTCTCTTCCTCAGGAAAGACTTGAAGTGTCTTTAGAATCAAAAATACAGAAAATTGTCATCACAGACAAACTAGAAATGCCACTAGTGAAAAATAAATACCTCTTTAAGCACATCATATCCGGCAATATGAAGTGCTTCAAAGGAAAATAAAAAACAAACCTGCTTTAATTATAGGCAATATATCCACATAACATTCCTGAAGTGCGTTTGGGGCGGGGGGTGGGGGGGTGTGTGTGCTTCTTCCCTTTATCTGCAGGAGGAATGAAAACTTGTCACCATTTTCCTGAGCCTGACTGTGACAACCCATAGCCTGAGTCAGATGATGGAAAAGGGTTTGTAGGAAATACTGGAGCTCACAGATCTGTTCCCTTTACAGGCACTCCTTGGAGATCAAGAGCTGGCCCAGAAGCGTGCACCCCTTGTTGCCATGCAACAGCCAGACAGAACCTTGGGTACCAGACACAGCTCATCTATCATCTCATGGTTTTTCAATATCTTTTCAAGCGTGGCTACCAGAGCTGCACACGGACTTCCAGTTTGCCTCAGCCTTTCTTACTCCTACTTATTAGTCCCACTCACATACACTTAAAACATGCTGTTAGCTTTTTATCCTACCACACCTCATCAGTTCATGTCTTAGTTTCAGATTATGTCAGTGCTGTTCTGTCTCTATTCATCATAATGCAGCATGGTCTCCTTATGTGAATTTAACAGCATATTAGTCCTAACACTGAAGTTATGTCTCTGCTAAGATAAAGAAGACTCTCAGAGCAGGAAAAGTGTCATGACTGTGAAAAAATATCCACTGATCCAAATTCCTTCTTTTCTATTTCAAAGTGAGCATTTCCTATGGGAAGCTGTGGCTCCAGCTCCTCGTGGATTCAATGTGGTGTTATATCTGTGAAGCAGTGCTAGGAATATGTTTTAGGGCTCTTTCCTAACACATATGATAAAGACCAGGTTTTAACCTCTTGATCTAATTTCCCTTTGTATCAGTAATATGAGTGGCTAGTACTGAAAAGAACTAGTTTTTTCTTTATGTTATTATAAACTATAAATATGTTCAGAGCATGTGGTAAATGAGAGTTATGCTTGTCTGTGTGTGAGAGAGTATGTCTGTTCATGGATCTCAAAACGCTGCCTATTTTTAAACTGCATTGATAGCACATGAGTGTTTTCAGTTCTTCGACACAAAACCCTTTGATATTCTATAGCGAGTGCTTATTTATGCAGTAAAATGCATAGCTATATAATATCAAGCTGTAAAAGTGTATGCAGGGCTACTGCTGTAATCTCCAGTTGCATGAATATATTTTGTCTAGCTCTGTGCAAAAATGTGAAGCCTTTGCCAAGCAGAAGGTTTTTGAAAGGGTCACATAGTCGTAGGTCATTGGATGAGAAAACCAGAGAGTTTAAGAAGAAATCAAACCACGAGAGCGCTCTAATTGCATGGCAGTAGAATTCAACTCATCTAGTTCTGGTTACATTATCTTATAACACTTTTACTTTATCTGAAGTTATAGAAGAAATCCATTAGAAGCATAACCTGAAAGAGACGTGAAGAGATATCTTTCATTTCCCTTCCTTAAGGCTACTTGGGCTGATAAACTTCACACAGTGTGTTGTTTCAAAAGTTGTCTGAGCATGCATGATTTCCAGGGCAAGAGTTAAGGTTATGTACTATAAGTTTCCCACTTTCAGATGTCAAAATGCATAACTTGAGCGGGGCCACGTTGTCATGTAAGTAAGAGAAAGAAACTGAGAGGAGACACAGTGGAAATAAATTGGAACTGGAAAACAATGTGATAAATGCTTGTGAGTCAATACTTGTCAACATGTTATTTGTGCACGTTGTTATTTCATGATTCAGCTGGCCATGAATAAAACTCGATCTAAAGCTAATGGTTATTCTCCTGCACTTCCCATAATCAAAGACTGCTGCAATTAAGCTAGTGCAGAGCTAGTAACATATGCTGGCTGTTTTAGTTATCATTTCTGTTCAGATCTGCACCAGTAGAGTCCAGGGAACACAAACTGTAGTTGAGTCACAGTACCTGTAATTATCACTGCAAGTTACTGAACTGACCTTGCCAGAGAAAAAATGGAGCAAAAGTTCTTTTGTTAATTAATATTCTCAAATGCTTTTGTAACTTGTGTGTATAGTATGGAGATAGACCAGATAAAGTAATGGCAGGACCCAAGAGATGCACTAAGGGTGGTAAATGATGGATGGAGTACTCTCAGCAGTTTGGGCATTGCATTTTTGCATGTACTAATCTGTGGAATGCCAATGTCTTAAGAAAAATTGTTAAAATGTTCTGAAAAGCTTAATTAATGATGGCAATTAAAAAGGAAGTGTTTCTTCATTAAGGTTTGCAAGTGAAGGTTCTGCTCTTGTGGCAAGGAACTTGTGGATTATTCTTGTTTGAGATGGTTGATACTGGAATAAAGCAGATTTCCTTATTTGCCACCGGCTTGCAGATTACAGCACAGATATGAAAGCAGCATCTGCAGGTAATACCTGTCCTTCTATGGGAAGCAAACTTCCATCGCTTCGGGCCTTGGTCAACACAGCTAAATGTAGAAGGACAAAATCTTCATAAAACAAGAGAAGAAAGGGTCACCAGATTTTGCTTCTGACCTGCTGTTCAGTTTCTGTTCTGCTTGCAGAGTTGCTTAGCTATGCATGGCTGTTATGCGGGATAATTTGCAATGTACTGTGTTGATAAACTGTGAAATCAAGTTGCTGATAATCCTGGGGATGTTTGGAAATGCCAAAGGTTCAAAGGATCTTCAGATATCAGAAAAAAATAGACTGATGCAATTTATTTATATTTTCATTGGCATTTCTTATAATCCCAGTGCATTCAGTAATTTAATTTCTGGGGCCATAGGACAATGGGTTGGCCTGTGGATGAAGCAAGTGCTGGTGGTTTGGTTGGATCCAGAAAGAAGGAAGGGGAAAAGCATTTATTTCATCCTTTAAACCAGAGCCAATGGCAATCACTGGTTTCATCAGGAAATTACCGGTACTGTCAGGAGGAACTCTAGGGACCTTTCTTCCCAAAATCACCTTTGCTTTAGAAGCAAATAATGTGTATGATGGGGATATCCTTTCATCAATGTGTAATTTCATTTCACAAAGTTTCTTGTGTTTCGTTTCCTACTCTTCATTCATTCATTCCGAGTGGAGAACACTGAATGACTATCCCTGCTTCTCCGTACTGCAGTCACGCTGCCTCCTTTGACTAAGAGCGGGGTTAGATCACTTGATCCCTGCCTGTTGCTGTCTGGGGCAGAACTGAGGCAAGGAGCTGCCCGGGTGGATGCTGAAGCTGGTTGATGCTTGCAGCAGTCTCCTTCTTGGCAGAGTTTTCTACTGCTTTGTCAAACTGTCTGGCTGCATCAGTTAATTGCTTGTTATAAAGTCCTATCAGAACGCTTAAATTTTGCCATGCACTTGTTAATTTGATTCTTTGAATAGTTTAGGAGCCCTCAGTTGTGCTGGGGTAACACAAAAGCAATGTCACAATGTACCTGCAGCACGCCTGCCAAAGGCAAGGGTAATTTGTGTTGCCACCACTATTGATTCTGTGTGGGACAGTTAGACTTGAAAGATAAAGAGGAAATTAAGTATAACAGAGTGATAACAGAATGATCAATGCTGCTTGCTGCAGACTTCATGTGCATTGAAAAGGAAGATGTTTTGCCAATGCTAGCCACAGACGTGTAAATGAGGTGATAAGTCTTATCTGAAATACAAAGCTAGATAGAAGTGGCTAGTATGGTAGAATTAACATTGGTGCTTTAGTAAGAAAGTGAGAAAAACAAGAAAGATGAGATGGTGTCCTAGACTTTCAGGAAAGCACAGATGGTTCTGGTAGCTGTCACGAAATTCCATTTTCTCAGTATTTGAATCGTGGTTCTGTTTTCTTTCATAAACATTGAGTGTAAAGAAGGAATTAGTGGAGAAGTCATTTTCCTCTGGCACTCGAGTAGCCTGACTTGTGAACCAAAAACCTGTTGTCATAAAAGCTCTTTCTTGTTATTAAGACTGCTTTCAGTGGCAATAAAGCCATCAATTTGGGAGAAAATTTTTCTTTTCTGTGGGATAATCTGTAGCAGGAGCCTTCATTCAATACCAGCGTTTGTGCTGAGTATCATGGGCCTCAGATTCATCTATCAAGTCTTTTGGTCACCAGAATGTTCATGAAATACTGCTCTGGGGAGGAATACTTTTGTGCCTTGCCTTGGGAATCCTCTGCAGTCAATGGGATTGGTTTCTGTAGCAGGCATGTTTGCAAAACTCTATCTTCCATCCTTCCATGTGTGTAAGAGTTTTAGTGTCACTCCAACTAAGCTATTTTCAGCAGTCTGGCTTGCTGCAAAGACTAAGGGATGGATTTCCATACCCTGGCCTTTTTTTTTTTTCACAGCCATTGATGTCCTTATTCACAGCATCTAATCCACTCTCTGAAATGTTCATAGCTATTTCCCATAATAACATCAGATGATGAACTCGATAATGGGATTGCCTTATCTCAATCACAGCTTTAAAATATCTTGTGGTGTCAAAATTTCATTATTTTAATCTTCTATTTTCCACTATATGAACTCTTTCAATTCACTGTGGCTTTTCTACAAAATTACATTACCTACCAGTGGCTTGTATTAAATATTTTTTTAATATCCTCCAATATTCAGTATCTCTTAATATAAGATTTTGTTCTAAAATTCCTTTTCCACATAATAAACTTTAATTTCTTGTCATTACTGTTCATTCAAATGCAGTTCCATTTACCTTTGTTTTTCTTTTAATGTTAACCTCAGGTTAAAGCCATTCACACATCAATCACCACTTAGTTTTAAATCTGTGTAGATACATTTTATAGAACCTTTAATTAATTGAGTAGAAAGCCATCTAAGGTTAGCAGTCTTCTAACCCAGAATGACTGTAGCAGCCTGACTACTACCTGAGCAATTCGATTAATGGTTTAGATGATGACAACTGCATCATCATTGTTGGTGCTCTGAAATTGGCAGTCTTTGTCAAAACAGGACATTTTGAAGCAAACAGGAAATAACTGATATTTGGGTAACCATTTGAATATGGAGGCCAATCACCGGAACCCAGCAGGTTTCAGAGATCATTGGAGTTTCAAAAGCCTTGGATAAGTAGGAATCTTTCAGAGCATACTACAGTGAATTGGGAATTCGGAGGGCATCAGTGGTAGGTAGTAAGGATCTCACCTAAAAATATGGTCTAACAATCCCATATCTTTGAAATGAGCAAAAAATTAAGTAGAGCAGGAATCTCAGTAGGTAAATGACATATTTTGACTGAGCCGAGTCCTTGAAGAGTTAGTCTGATGATTATGGGAAGACTACAGCTGAGTGTCTTTTTAAATCAAGTAATTTGAAATTAAGTCTATTTTCCTTACCTGGTTAGTAAAGTCCATTGTTCTGAGTTTATGGCTCAGGTTGCTATCTGATGTTTAAAACAGCATTTCCCAGTGTCCTCTGACAAGTTTAATGTAATTTTAGGCCCTTTCATTCTTGAATGCTGAAATTGCAATGAGATTAGGAAGCAGAGTGATTAAAATGAGTTTCCATTGCTAAAAAACCCAGGTATTAGTAGATAATTCAGACTCAAAAGAGAAAAAAAATTAGATGGCTAGAAGTCTGAAAGTAATCCATATTGAGAGACTACTTGCTGTGCAGAGCCAGCATGGAGCATGGACTCCAGCTGCTTCAAGCTGCAGTTTCCTTTGCTTTCTGATAATATGCGGGATGTAACATGAATGGCTCCCAGGTCAAGTGTTGTTTGATTCAAATGAGTTAGAGAAAAGAAATGTGGTGAGGGCTTGCCACGGGCTGCTCTGTGCACATCACCCTGCCTGCCAGGCAAACAGGGAGCAGAGCTATTATTCAAATAGCAATGACGTGTGATTTAGGTTTTTCAGGTCTCTGCCTTTTGTACTCTTGTAATAGAAATCATTAAGGACCCAATGAAATATTCCATTTATCACAGTAAATTTAGATGGTTGGTGACATTAAGTGCTGTTATGGGTCTGGGTCATGATTCCTGCCAAGCAGAGTCCTGTTCTTGCTGAGTGACTATGCATTAACTCACGTAGCTAGCTTACTGTGTCATAGCTGTTGAATAAGGCCCAGTTTTTCTAGCAACAGGGTGGGAAGGAAAATGACCAAAGAAGTGTTAGCCTCTTGCATCTGAGAATGAGTTCAGGATCAAGTCTTCATGCTTTTACTTGGGTAAATCAAAAGTGATTAAGCTAATTCAGCTTTTCCAAATTGCACTTTTCTGCTTCTGCACACGGACTGAGGCCAGCTCCTATTTATTCACCTTACCTATATGCCTAAGAAAAAGAAAAGAGGAAGGCACCTCTGGAGCTACGCAGTGATGAGGTTACAAGGGAATTACTCTTCTAACTACAAACATACAGAATTATCGCATACCATTAAGTGATTTTCTCTTCTGTCGCACAGTTTTTGTCCAATCTGTTGTGTCAGTCTTGCTCTGGAATTCTAATGAATCTCAGCCTGTGAATTCTATCCTCTCCAGACAGGTTTTTAGCTTGACAGCCAAAAATCAGGTAGCTTACAGCATAAATTCACCATCTTCATTTCCAAACATTGGCTTTATAAAAGAACTTTAAAATTCTTTCATCATTTAAAATAAAGTAATTCATATTTATTGACAGTAGATACAATGCTTCAGTGCACACTGTTTGGCTTGATGTATTTGATAGCTTGAAACTAGCTGCCTTCCAAACTTACAAGTGCTTATCCTGCTGCATGACCCTTGTGTCTATAAACAGTAGACTGCTCATCTTCCACAATGAGGGAGGTCTGTTTTAAATTCTGAGTTTATTCCTTTTAATCTGGACTCAAAGGCATGGATAGAAGTTAATTTGTTTGTCTTGCTGGTAAACCTCAGGCTTCTGTTATTATAAGACTGCTGTTCAGAAATAATAAATTCATGCGGTTTTTTCCACTGAAACACTGACAAGGTATAATTATATAATGATTTATTTTACCACCTTAAGACCAGAACCTGAGATATTTGCTGACACAAAATTAGAAACCAAGGAGAGTAATCAATCATGCACAACTATGGAACCAACTCTTTCTGTGTCCATTTAGTAGCCTGAGTACAGAATAACACTGTTGTTATGACCTCTGACAGATGCAGAGAATAAAAGTCAGGTTTCTTGATTTCTGATGCCCTTTCACTCTAAGCTTTTTAATGCACCTCAGCCTGAGTAACAGTCATAAATGGTAGTTCAGCCTTTCTAATACAAAGGATATGAGTTATGAGGGGAACTCATTATAATTTGGGACCCCAATTACCAACCTAGATGGGAGCACTGGACAAGGCATCCTCCAACTCTACCATTTCCTGCCATGTGGATATGGCACATTGGTCAGATCTTCTCCAAAAGCTACCGTTGTGTAAGATTGTGTTTGGCTTGGGGGAGATATGTGTTACTGGTTTTTGCCCATGGTATTTTCCTCTTCTCCAGGCTATGCTAGGCATTCCTGGTGGATAGCTGTCCTACTGTGTGTTTTAAGATCCCAATCAGTCATTCCAACTTGGGATGTAAACTTCTTAGGGCATTTAACCGTGTGTAGATGCAGCAATGTTTTCAGGATAAAAAACTGCCCACACAGGAACTGTTAATGTATAGAGAAGCAAGCTGATTTGAGAAGGGACAATTACTGTGTCTCTGAAAATATCATCCCTACTTTCAAGCCTGAATTTTCAGGTACCTGTAAATCAGTCTGTAGAAAATGATTTTTCATGACTAATTTATGTTTAGTGAGGAGATCATAAAATTCTCCAGATTCTGCTTTCTTTTAGTTTCCATCTGTCTCAGGTCATAACTCTGCCTTGTGTGCTTAGTTAACAAAACACTTCGCTACATCCCTTCATAATTCTTGACATTAATAGTCAATTCTTCAGCTTCTTTATTCAAGTGAATGGTAAGCCTAGAATATAAAATTCAATGGAATCAGTGTCAACCAAAAATGATTATTTAGTGAAAATTTAAGTAACTGAGCAGGCAGGAAGCCAAACCTGGATCACAGAATGCCAGCCGCTGAGATGTAATGGATATTTCCTTAGATTTTCCACAAGTCACGGCAAATACAGTATTTTGGGAATACATATCTGTGAATATGAACAATAATTTCGCACTGTATGTTTTTTGATTTACATGTGGAAGGGTGTAGGCCCTACCTATCAAATACTGGCATTTTGCATTTTGTGTGCATTTTGGCCAAAACACCCTGGAAATGGTGCTGTGTCTACCTTTGGTTTCAAAGTGGAATTCACTGAAATTGGAAGGATGCATGTAAGATTGAACATATCTTCCACCTTCTGATTTTGGGTCTGTTAGCAAAGTTATTTTCCAGTGGGATTAAAAACTCACCAACTCTGCCATTTAATTCAGGCTACAGGAGCTGTTAATCCTCCAAAATGGCTGTTTGCAAACAGTAACATCTGCTAAGTTCTTCCTGATGGCTTTTTTCATCTGGCCTGCACAGAGCATGAGTATAGATGTGCTCATCCTTAATTCTTTTACAGATGCTGCTTCGGCAAGTGTCACTGTGGCAACGTTCATCAAAAATGTCGACTCAAGAGAAACATTTGCTGGATCTGCCTGCCAGCATGAGCTGAATTATCTCACTGGGGATAGAATATAGTTTGTCCTTGCCTCTCCCTCTCAAAGATAATCATTAGGGAGCCATGGAAGAGCTGATAACTAGTCAGGAGTGACTTGCAGCAGATGCTAAATATTGTAACACTGATAACAGTTAATTTTTAACTGCGAGATCTGAAACTGTAGAAACTTTATTCATTCCTGAGAAATGGTTACTCTAATTTTAAGGGACTGGATAGAGGAACTTGTGGGAACAGAGCAAGCCAGTAAGTAAATATATGATCTGATTGATAAACATTCCATACTAGCTGCTAGCCTGGAGTCTTCTGATTTTAAAGCTAGCTCACGCTGTCACATTTAGCAATGCTTAACACGAGACCTGGCTGAAACTATGGATCAGTAAGAGGCCTCCTATGGGTTTACTGAACATTGATTTGGTTCATATTTCTTGAGAAGAGATACAAGGCAACATTAAGTAAGATTCCATAAGTGGGATACATAGGAGATGGGGAGCAAAGCAAAACCTAGGAAAGGAAGAAGAGCTTTTAATCTTCTTGTAATTTGCCTAATTGAGATGAATGTTTCCTGTACTTTATTTCTGGCAAGTAGTCTTAACATTTTTCTCCTGCAAGTTACCACTATGTCTTGTCAATCTTATGCTGAGTTTCAGTCTCAAAGGCTAGCCAACTGTGTGCTGCAAGGCTGACGAGAAATATTAATTCAGGAAGTCCAAGTTGGTTGTTTTCCAGCATAGTTCATCTGAAGAGGATGCCCTGAGCAGACCTCACACTCCAGCCCTGCTGCTTCCAATTTCTTAGCAGATCATTGCATCCACATCAGAGCATCCTTGAAGGCAAAAAGTGCCCAATACCAACTGCTGGGTCCAGACCTTGCCACAGGAAAGGTCTGACCCCAGAGCAAATGAGCAGGAGCTTCTTTTCCAGCTGTCAGAGAGCTGCTACCTCTGAGGTGCCTTTGATCCCAAGGAGAGGCACGAACTGATGCATTACTGTTAAGAACTAATTTTGGCTGCTGCATCTGTTTAATTGGGTCCCTCAGCAGAACATGACTGTAAGAGGGAGCCTGGAGGGAAGGAAGAGATCACTCAGGTATGAACTGCAAATGTTTAAAAGCTTCACTCACCCCTGGATAAATCCTCCCAGGAGCTGCAGTATTTGTGCAACTGCTATTCCTGGGCAATTTACACTTGGAAGGGAAGTTTCTTCTAGTTCAGGAGATCATTTAATAGAAGTGTACAAGAGATCTGCTTAATATGTGACATTTCTCTGTCATACAGCATGATACTACATATTTTCCAGAGCTACTGAAGATATTTGGACATTTCAAAGGCTATTTTAGACCATTTTCATAATTTTCTGCATAAGTTGAGCAATAAATTCCTGGATATTTTTATAGATAGCTGTCAAAGGTCCCTTAAATACTAAGAACGCTCTTTAAAATGTCTTTAAAATGTAAAAAAACTTAAGCCACCTTTGAAGATCTTAAATATTGTGTAGGGGGCATATCTGTTGCTCTCTGTTTATGTCTTATGTTACCAAGAACTGTATCATTGTTATCTTTTACCTGCTTATCAGAGTCTTGATTGATTGCCGCTGATATTTCCAATACAAAACTTGGTGAGAGATGCTGCTAAAAGTGTAATAGTTAAAGGACAAACCTAATGCAGAACAGTATTAGGAGGTTGACTCTAAATTCACCGTCTTTCTCATATGAACAGCTAACATTATTTAAATGTCATGCTGATTGAAAACTCATCTGTCTTTTGAAGAATGTGACCTTGCTGCCTAGTCAAGGATAACCTGGATATAAACTTTTCCATCAATATGACGATAGTACATTGTTTTGACATTTAGAAATGGAGTTCTTAAAGCTAAGATTTGGTGCTGCTTTGGATTAAATTTACAGACCATCATGGAAACACAGGAAGAGAAAAAAGAGGCACTGCTTATAACCCCTAATAATTTGATTTCAGGTTTTGCATCCAAAACTCCAGTTGTTATTCTTTTCTGAGAATAAATGAAGGTTGGCAGCACTTGCAGTTCTGTGAAAGCAACAGTCCCTTGTAGTAAGGGTCCTCTGGTAGAACACGATGTGTCAAACTGATCTTATTCTCTTAGAATGTGTCCTACAGCTGATAAGTCTGTGATGGGAACTTAAACATGCTTTATACCATGTATTCATGTGAAAGTATATGTTGATTCTGCCAATAGTTTCCTTTAAAATGTTTTTCACGGCATTTTGTTTCTCAGTGGTTTGCTGAATACCTCTTCAAACTTAGCAGCAACCTGACGTGTCAACACTTGTGTCAACTGTGAAGAGCAGTGCAACAAGAGAGTTGCCTGACTCATAGAAAAGTTCATTCTTACTAGCTCTAAGCTGTCAAAAACATGAACAGCACTTTTTCCTTCCCTTTCCGTCGTGTTTTGTTACACACAGTTATTGGAAGCTGCGTTCCTCTGGAACAGGTGGATGGGGAAGTGTTGCAATTGAGAAAAACTTTATCTTACCAATTCAGAGAGGAAGAAGCCAGCTTTTGGGAGCCTGCATGCTGTGAACTCTTTTTCCTGAAAAAGAAACAAAGCATTTTGTCCTACTTTTCCAGAGATTAGCTTTTGTTTAATCTTCCAGTCTTCTGGCATTTTGAATCACTGACTACTCTAATAACATGCTAGTTAATCCTTATGAAACATGTAGTCATAATTCAGCCTAAGAAATACTTCATGTTTTACTGCTGCCAGCTAAAATCTTATGTTAAAATTTGTGCTGTTACAGGGAAAAGAAAAAGAAATGTGTGGAGGGGGTTTGTCTCCTCAATTTTATGTTTTGTGTTTTATTTTTCATTGAACTTTCTAATCACAGCATTCTCAGGTTTTTCAGGCATCCTCAGCTTTAGATAGCCAGTTCTTACTGGGTTTCATTTTATATTTTGTTATAGCAGACCAAAGTTCCACCCTTCCACTTCATCAGTAAACAAGAAAAGGAAACCTGTTAATTACAGATGGTGTTTATGCCAAAAGATATGATCTAGCTTCACATAAATCAACGATTTTAATTATTTTGGGACAAAAAGCAGCTGTATGGTAAAAACCAACCAACCAATAATGCATAAATAGAAAAAATCTGCAAAATATCACTAGTACTTTTCATTGATTTGAGGAGGATGTTTTTTAAAGACAGTTTGTGACAAAAATATACCAACAATTTCTTTTAAAGGCATTTCAGCAGTATTGTGCTAGTTCAAGAAACATGTATTCCTAATCTGCCGCTTTCTACTCATTTTCTGCATTAAAAAAATCATTTTGAGGCTCCAGGTTCCATATCAGTGATCATACAAGCTGTCCAAAGGGTAATTTTAAGTAAGTTTAAAAACTACCAGGCCAACAGCAAATGTGTCATCAGACTGAGGTGCATACTGTGAGCTGCTGTTTGTGGACCTGCTGTGCTGCTTCATGCTTGGTGTGTGATACCGAAACAGATGAGGGGCTTTTCCAATACATTAATATGTAAAGAGCAGAGAATTAGAGAGTTGGGTCAGGACTGAGCTTTATAACCTTAAGTCAGCTGTCAGCTTTGGCCTTTAGCTGGAATTTGTGGAAGTCTTGTAAGATGTTCTCCCAAGGTTTGACTTTTCATGTGTTGTCAATAATGTGATTAATGATTTTACAATGTTCTTGAAGTGGGGAAAATCTGCTTGTTAAATAGTACTAATGAGCACAATGCTTCTACTGTTAACCTTACTGCATATTTACTGCTGTCAGGAGGGAGGCGTAATGGTCACATTGTTTTGTTGGGTTCTTGCCACACAAAATGCAGCCTTGACAATGCTTCACAGGCAAGTCAGGGCAATAGTGAAAATCAGTGAGACCTGGCGATGACAAGCATTAGGGCTACAATTGAAGCCATATTTCAGAAGTGGTTTTTTGGCAATGAGACAGCTCTCCTACACTGTACGTGCTCCAGCTAGCTCCCTGTGCATGTTAAGACTTGCCTTCTTAACCTTGTCCACTGGGCTTCATTTTTCTCTTTTTAATTTGCCTCCTTCAGCTCTTCCCACTGGCTCACTTATGAGCACATCCTGCTGAGACGTTTAAAAATAGATGGCTGAAAATAAGAACATTACATAAAAATGTGAAGCTATGAAGATGCATGGAAAATGTTCATAATAAATCATTCTCCTTCCTTTACCTTTTGCGTTGTCTGTGAACTATTTGAGCAGACATCTTAATTCTTTCTACAAGTAATACACTCAGTATATGGTGTTGCTGGACCTCTAGGTAACCAGTGATAAGTAATCATTTTAGTGGCTTAATGTGAAGAAAAAGTCTATAGGCCAGACCAGATGATCAAAATCATGTTTTTGGGGGCTCCCAGTTCAATGGAGCCATATTTGTATGTGCCTGTCAACGTAACATGGTACAGTAATAACAACTGTGTTCAAGAATAAGTTTCATGCTGTACTTAAAATAGCATTGGATATCACACTACTCAGTGTAAAAACAACCCATTGTCAAAAATAAATTTAATGTAATGTAGCACAATGAACCGAAGTCTTTTAAACATGGCATTTAATCTTTTGCCAGTGTAAAGATATGAGCTCATTTTCAATATTCCCTATTTTCCTATTGCTTTTGCATTCCTAACTTGAATTATCTTTTGGTTTTGTAGTTAGGTTTTTTAATCTTGTTTACTTGTGTTCAATTTCAGCAGAGATTTATCTGCAGAGAAAAGGCTGAAGTCTAAAGATCAGTTCATTTTGTTATGTTTCCTGCCCACCTAGCTTTTCAAGTTTCAAATTGATTGGGAGTAATTTGTTTGCTTGCACACGCTATATTTGCAATTGTAAATGACAAAATATTAGCCTGATTTTTAATACTTCTGTAATTTGGTTCACTTGCTCTGATACATGAAAAAAAGGAAGTAACTTGTTTCACCACCAGCTCCCAGGTAGTTTTTGAGCTATTAGTTAGAGCTTCCATTCTGGAAAGGCACACATCAGTAATCAAATCTATTTACTTTTTTCAGTGTGAATTCTTTGTGGAGGAGGGTCTGCCCTGACAGCTTTCTGTGATTGATGCATCTGAACTGTGAAAGGAGCTGGTATAAAGTCCATGACAAAACCTGCTGCCTTTTTTAATGGGAGTAAAAAAGCCGAATTTCTTAGAGAGTGTGCAACACAGCATTCTTCTGCTATGCTGTGTCATGGGAAATTTAATGTCTCATTTTTCCTCCCTAAGGATATTATCTTCCACATCAAGATAAGTATTTGTGTGTGTGCCAGCTTGAGCTTTTCCCTTTCTCTTCTTTCTTTGGCTGCTTGTAGAACTTCACAAAGAGACATAGAACCACAGTAAGCAAAGAATTAGTTGTTAACTAATCAGGCTAATCAGGCTTGCTGCTAAAGGCAAGCTGGGATCATTATAAATGGTGAGGAACAGCAGCAGCTTGGGCCTCAAGGAAGGTTCAGATGCCTGGGGCTGAGTGATCAGTGTACTGGCAGACAGAAGGAAAACTATCTGCTGTAGGGAATTGAGGCTTGAGGATGTAAGGGGGATTTCTCTGTCAACTGGTAAAGGTAGAACTAGTTTCTCTTGTATTATTTATTGGTTGTAGGGTTTCTTGTATCCCTTCTGAGTGCTGGATGAAAACATTGCATACAGGTTCTCTACAAGGCATTTCTGCTGAGGTAAGCTGAGGGGTTTAGTCAAGTTAGGGCTTGTATGTATTAAAAGTATAGGAAAAGAAGGGGTGAAGTCCAGTATCCTGGGATCTGCCATTGCCACTGTCTTTGTAGCTCTCCAGAACTTGCATTCCTTCAAATCTTATTTACAACATTTCTTTCCAGTACGAGCCCTGGGCTGAGCAATCCACCTGATGCCGCTTGGGCAGTTGTTTGACTAGTTACTGTATTCTGGGGTCAAATCATGCTTTTGACAATGAGATGTTCCCCTGAACTATGTTAATCTATTTACTATGAATTAACCCCTACACGTACAGCTAAAGGCAGACACCAGAAGCAGTTGATTTTGTTTTGATTGCTTGTAATATATGGAATAATCATACCTGACACTGAGTACTCATGCTGACTCCTTAAATCTTCTTTTACCTTTTTTCTTCCCTTAACACTAGAATACATTGGCTTCTGGGTAAACCTAAATAAAACTTAATGTTAATTTTCAACCTTCTTGCCTTCATGCTAAGCTGCCCAAGATATTTTACTTTTAATTTCACAGTTCTCAGAACCTCAGGGCAATGCAGCACCTGTAAAGTCTCAAACCTTTATGTCTATATTATGTCTAGTAGTAAATTATGTCTATAGTTAGAAATGAGTGCCATGGTCTGCTGAGCCTTAGAAATGTGCTCAGTGTTATGTGGGTTTCTGTAACTTTGTCATGCAAAGTATCTCACAGGTGTGGTTTTGCTTTCATTACTTCTGGTGGGAACAAGGCTCAGGTAAAAGGAGATTAGAGAGGGGGATATGTGAAGGCAAAAACATTACAAAGACCTTTATGTGATTGTGGGCAGGCAGGGTAAATCTGGCCATTTAGAATAGGAAAGGACGTTAACCAAGGAACTAGGAAAGCTCAGGTTGTATTTGTTACAGAAGTCCCTTCTAGTCATCTGGAAATTAGTGTAACAAGGAACTTAGTCCACAGAAGGAATATGACAATTGTCACTGAGTTGTATGAGATGCATGCTTGAAAGCAGGGGAGGGATAAGAGGGGCACTGAGGAGGAGTATGCAGCAGCTAAAGGCCGCTGTAAAAATCACTGCCATACTGTGTTGCCTAAGGCTAGAATAGCATTTTTGATGTCTGCATCCGTGGCTGAATCACTTGTATACCTGTATATGTCCTCGAGCAACCATGAGCTGGGGAGCAGTGCAGGAAGACATCAGGAATACCCCATGCTTCGTTTCCCCGGGACAGGAAGAGAGACTTGGCTGCAGGAAGGAGTGGGGTCCTGCAGCAGCATTGGTCTGAAGGAAGCAGCAGTGTTAGCCCTGTTGTCTCATCTCTCCTCAGGGGGAAGGATGGGTTGAAGGTGGCAACCATAAAAAGCCATGAACAGCGTTCTGGTGATGTGCTTGATGTGTAGTAATACATAATCATTTTTGTATAGGATAATGGTAAATAAATAAAGGATGTAAATGCATTCTCCCAGAACAACTTCCAGCTTTGCAGGAAGAGGACTCATCTATCTAAGCGCTGTTAGCTGCTCCTTTACCTTGCAGGGCAGTGCAGGTACCACTAGATGGCTGTCAGACTGAAGGCGTGAGTGAGAACCTTTGGAATTGCGCCCAGGGTAGACCAGAGTTCAATGCAGGGCCTTTACAAAGTGCTTTTGAGGTGAGGTCTTAACTACCAGAAAGTCTGGGCCAAGGGGGGAGACTTAATCATGCTGAATTGACATTGTATGATGTGAATCATCACTGATAATTATAAATGGACTGATGTTTTAGCTTGGAAAGCAACAGGTGACGATAGGACAAGGGGGCTTTAAACTGGAAGGAGGTAGATTTAGGTCAAATATAAGGAAGAAACTGTTCCCTGTGAGGGTGCTGAGGTGCTGGCACAGGGTGCCCAGAGAAGCTGTGGCTGCCCCATCCCTGGCAGTGCTCAAGACCAGTTTGGACGGGGCTTGGAGCAACCTGCTCTAGTGGAGGTGTCCCTGCCCATGGTAGGGGTTGGAACTGGATGAGCCTTAAAGTCCCTTCCAACCCAAACCATTCTGGGGTTCTGAGGCAGAATGCTCATGGTCTGGTGTGGGATTTTGGCTGGAGGTATCTCTAGGAGCTACCAGTGTCAGGTTAATTAAACCCTGATTTGATAGTTCATATGTTGAAGAGACAGAGATCCCAGAATCAAAACAGCTGAACCACTGGAGCATTTTCCTTTTTTCAGCCTGGTGTTACAATTTGTATATCAGCATTAGAAGTGTATCTTAAAGCTGCCCTGTGTTAATACAAAATATTTCTCAGAAGGCACTAACAAAACAGTGATGTTAAATAAGAAGGGACTTGCACAGTGACCTGGCTTTGGAAGTCCTGTTTGGCACCTAGTCTTAGGCTTAGATCTGGCTGGAACAGAGCTGGAACACAACCCCTAAAGAGTTAGCACATCATCCATCCATGTGTGCTTCACTTTGTTGATGGACTGGAAGAGTAGGATAAAATCCTGAACACTGTTGTCTTAATATTGGCCCAAGACTGAAGTGGTGTTCCTGCAGATTCAGTTAAACTCATCTGGACATTTGGCACATATGGGGTCATAGAATGGTTTGGGTTGGAAAAAACCTTAAGATCATCTAGTTCCAACCCCCTGCCATAAGGGGTTGATAAGATGCTTCTTAAATGATTTCCTGCATTCAGTAGAAGTACACTGAGGGACTGTGTTGGGAAGGGAGGCCAGTGCAGGGTTAGAGATGCGCTTCACTACTCACATACGTAACTGAAGGTCACAGCTGGGGAGATGTTAGCTTGAAACCTGTCTGCCATGGCACAGTGAATTTACTGATCACCTCAGAGCCTGTGAATAAAAAATGGATTGGCCCATGCAGCATAAAAGGCATGGATGAAGAGAAAGAAAGAAGAAACTATTTCTGTGGTAATCAGTGAGCTGTGGTAACTGGAGTAATTTCTCACAGGGAAACCCACAGATTTCCTGAGGGAAAAGCTCCATTAGTACTTGTTCCTCTAGACCTGCTTCCCTGCTATCTCATGAGACCCAGTCATGCAAATGCAGTTCCTTGGGGCAATTTCCATGCATAAAGTTTAGCAGAGTTAAAACTCTGTGCAGAGTCCTCAACTTTGACTTACCCACCACATCTTGGAAGAGAAAAACTTCCAGAATAAATACCAGCTTGATTATTCAGCAGAAAGCAGTTAGGAGCAAGGAGTGCTATTGTTGACTTGTTATGTGCAGGTTGCTTGGAGGCTTTTTGCCTGGTTGATCTTGCTCTCTGACTGAAAGGAGAGAATTGCATAAATATCGGCAGTCCTCAGTGTTGCCTTTTAGCCAGGGTTGAGCAAAGAGCTGTGGCAACATCAGCTTCTCTCAAATGAGCATGCCCTTAAGGAGCAGGTTCAGCACCTCATTGTAGTTTTAATTGGAGTGTGTTCACCCACAACAACACAACATTTGTCTAATAATGCTTTACAGGTTGGGATATTCCTTGCCGTTAAGAGAGCCTTTGGTGGCCCTACTGGAAACAGGATTAACCAAGAACCACATTCCTTTTCTTCCAGTTTCCTATCCAGAATCAGCCGCGCTGGATGTCTTTGAGGGTCTTATGAAACTCCTTCCCTTTTGGAAATGTGGGTGTTTGGGAGTGTTTGCTGTAGCTGTTTTGGAGAGTGCTTGGAATGGTCATGGCAACATCATAAGTGTTTTTAGGAAGATCAATGTACATATAAAGCTACAGCATACAGTGGCTGGAGCATAGATAATCATGGAAATACCAAGGCTTCTGTTCATATCTGGGTTTGCAGTTCAGATCACAGGGATCACAGCCCAGCAAACATGGGGAACCTGAAGTGTTGGTTACTACTGGTGATAAAAGGAAGGTTGATCTTTGTCTTCAGTTTTCTGATTGACTTTTTTACATTTCAGAATCACTTGATGAAGGAAGTGAATGACTGTGAATGCGTTGCAGCAATTTAGAAGTGCTTACAGCCTTTTTCTTAATTGTGTTTAATTGGATTAATTGGATAAATTGGATAAATTGTGTTAGTTGGATTTGAAGAGAGATACTGATTTACACCACATCTGTGCTGCTTTTTGTTTTCTTTTTCCTTTGGTATCTGAAGCTGAGATACAGAAGCAAGCAGTGTGAAACAGAGAGGTCTTTTCAAATACCAGTCAGAATCTGTGTTACTTCAATGAAATTAAAATATAGTCAAGTATAAAATTTAACTACCTTATCATAATGTTTAGTTGCACTTCTTAGAGTTTTCAGTATACTGAGCGATTCAGGCTCTCTAGACTGTCACAAAGCCAGAGGTACTTACCAACTCACAACAACCTGCAAAAATGGGCCTTTAATTTGCTGTTACTTCAACAAACAGTGGTTAAAGACCTGCAAACCCGTACTGCTGACGTATTTTGCTCTTTGGGGAGATGATCTGAAACTGATTTATCTTTTGTTCTGTGTAGCCTTCTTTACAATATTCTTGCTCTTGAAATGCGTTTCTGTGGGTTTTGTTGTTTGCTGGTTTTGGGGAGTGTTTTTATGCCGCTTATGTAATAACTCTGAGTAACAGACCCTTGGTTACAGTTCTTTTCAGAAATGCAAAATTGGGTGGACAAAACACAGTTTTAGCTTCTGGTAGAGCACTTCACAGTCTCTGAATCACTTATGCCATAAACCTATTAGACCTTCAATTTCCCTCAGGTATCTTTGTATCAGTTTGAAAGTAGTTTAATTTGTTTAAGTGTGCATGCTTACATTGTAATGAGTTGATAGCATTAATTTTATCATCTCTGGAAATGAATGTACTGAGTCCTGCATGCGCCATTCAAGGAATGAAGCTATGCATCAAACTTGGAGTTACAGATAAACAAACCTTTATGGTTTGACCCTCTCTTTTCTAAACATATCCTGCAAAAGCATAGTAATTGTGCTGTACGAGCCTATTCAAGTGTCTTTGCTGAACTGTGTAATATTTTATGCCTTTAATCATGAATAGCTCATAGCTCTTTCTTCTCTCTGAAGCTTTGAAATTTCCTGGAGTTTGTTGTCTTTGAGCTGATTTTTGTGAAATTCCCAACTAAGTCTCTCAGAGTTAGAGAGGCTTTAACTAATTTGGTGTGGAACTAGGCAGTTTGGACAGCTTCAGGCTAGCTGGGTAAAAGTAAAACATCAGACCGATGAAATATATATAATTTTGAGAAGTAGGGCCTCAGGGCGTAAATTTTATGTTACCTGCTCTGTTGTTCTGGTGAACATATTTCAAAAACAGTAACTTGCAAGTGAAATTTTAATTAGAAATTTTTAATGGGATTTTCTTAAAATACCATGTAAGACACTAAAAAGACAGTAGAAGACCTGTTGATGGAAGGACATGAAAGCACTCCCTTTGTTTTATGAGTATTCTCTATTTACGAGTGCGGTCCAATTATCTTCAGTATTTGTCATATGGTACCTTTAAGGTTATGAATTTTAATAAGAAAACTCTTTAATGAGATGAATTTTTTGTGTAGCAAAGTAACAGATCCTGATTTGGGGTTCAAAGTGGGCAGGCAGAAACAAAAGCTGCGATGGAACTAGGATGTACTTGGTCTGCATCCTCTCTGTGTAGGAAGTGTTGTGCATCTGAATGTTAAGGGCAAATTATTATGCTGTTTGTCTGAAATGAAGTGAAACATCACTGGATTCTCACAGAGGCATTGCCAGAGCTTCATTGCCCTGCAAGGTCCATATAAATTGTACCTCATCATCTGCTTTAAGTTTAAGCAAAAGAAAAATTCTGTATCACTCCATTTGTTCTCACTGAGAATAGTCACAGTTCCCTGGAAGCTGATGAAAAGAAATTATTTTGAAGTAGCTGAGATAAAACCTGTTGTCTTGTAGTTTAGTGTCTAGCTGACTAATGACTGAATGCTAGAACTGGCAAGCAGGAAATTTCATATGATATTATGACTTTATTATATGCGTGCATGTAGTTCTATACTAATAATTTAAGTCCTAATGTACTTTTTGAAACACAATTGTCAGTCATGAAGCAGTAGGCCTTTTCATTGGAGATTTAAAATTCTAAGTGTTTGCTTCAGAATGATTATGTTTTGTTACTTGGTTATGGTACTTATTACTGATGATATAACAGACTATAACTTTCAGAAGTGAAATACCCTAAGGGTCTTCTACAGCCCTTTCCCTGTAGACGTGTTAGATTTTTACAACTGGTGTAGATATGGCAGGGATTGAATGTGGAAATAATAAAATCTGAGTTGGATTTTTATCCCTCTTGCTGAATCTACTGTCATATTCTGCTAAAGTGCTCCTTAAGCAGCTCTACTTGGTGCTGACAATCCAGGCCCAGATCTTTACGTGAGCTGCTTTGGTATTATTCTGAATACAGATCTCTCTTAGTGTGAAGTAGCTTTGAGTTGGATTTTCCCTTCCGTGTAAGCTTTTCATGGAGCTCAGATACTGGCACAAGGGAACTATAGGAACACTACACTTCAGAGAAAATAAGTTTTTTTGAGAACTAGCTTCTATTGGGAGTACGACGGTAAAGACCGGAACACATGGGGAAGGAAAATGCCTTAGTTGTTCCTCTTCATCATCTTTTCCCCATGAGTACAATTTTAGTCATCCAGAAAAAAATGAATAAAGTAACCTAGAGTATGAGCTTACATCCTAATATTCAAACTAAGAACTGAAGCTTCTCGACAAGATCTGCAGCCTGTATGCAACAATTGGTTTGCCCAAAGTAGTTGGGGAGTTCTGTAGGCCTTGATGGAGATGAATGCTGATATCCTGCAAGGAAACAAGAGCATTCAGCTCAGCCTCATGCTGTCCCTGCTTGGAAAATCCAGTTTAATGTCCTGTGCCAGAGGCCAGCAAAAAACCCAGTGTGCATATTGAGTACATCATATATTCACAACCTTGTTCTGTTTTACAGGGCTTTGCCAGGTATTGTGCCATGGTTAAGACTTGGGGAATTGATCAAAGCCTCCTTTAGCTTAGATAAACCATTGCTGCAGAAGCAAACTAGTTCAGAAGGAATTCAATACTTTCAGTAAAATGTGCTTGAATATCTAGATTTTACAATGCAGAAACCAGATTCCATTTAGGAAACATGAGTATTATAGCAGCCTTTTATCAGTTTAATATGTGGCTAATAATTTATTACTTGTTGAAGTAAAAACTTTCTTATACTCCTTTAGGGAGCACATCTTCTACAGGGAATGTGCTGTACTTTTCATTTCCTTGACCTTCGAGATTTTCACCATTATTTATAGATTGCTGCAATGTATTAAAATAATTTTCTGAACAAAAAGAATGGGGGAAAAAATCTTTCATTATAAGTAAAATCAGAGGGTAATTTCTATCAGTACATGTGCTTAATTGTTCAAGGTAACTGCAGAATGCTGTTTGGGTATGTTTGAAATAAAAATATGGACCAATGCAAGTTTTAAATACTTCTGCTATAATTTTTGCAAAGGATATGTAGTCCACTTAGTGAATTCTTTTGCAGTTTACCACTAGAATAGTGTACTATTGCCTCCAATGAGCTTATATGGCTTAAAGAATAAACCTGGTAACTGTGGCAATCTGGAGTTTGCCTCCAGTCACTACTATTTATAACAAAGTTGGATGAAAAGCAAATTTTAGGTGGTCTAACATTAGGTGGAAATAATAAAATACCGGACCTGTGAAATAGATGGTAGTTCAATACTAAAATAATAACATATCTGTCTTATGTAATGCTTGCCTACCAGAGAAACTGGTGAAAGTCAAAGAGGAGAAACAGCTGGAGAGCAGCCAGGAGGTACAAGGACTGCAGTGAGAATACAAAACAATCTGCAGAATCCCTGAAGAAGTGAGTTAGGTCAAAGCAAAGGTCTTAGCCCCTCAGTGCAACTCCAACATCACAGGAAATTTGCATTTAGTCCTTGAGCAAAACCCATTCACTGTGTTTTGGTTCCAAGTCAGACCAGTAATTGGAAGGGTCCTGCATTGTGTTTTCATGTGACTCTGCCACACTCTGGTGTCAGAGCAGAATATCTCTCAACTTCCCAAATAAAGCCGCATGGTGGGGAGTTTTGTGCGTCCCTTCACTATACTGTAGGAGTTGTTGCTGCATCAGAGTAGCAATTAGAGGCTTAAAAAGAGATGCAATGCATTGATGAGGGCTGAACAACATGGTTTCCCCTTGGATAATGAGTGCTGTTTCTCTGCTGTTTCTAGAATTCAGATTCAGGGAAAAGGCTTTGAACTAAATGAAGCTGGATGCCAGGCACCTACACTGCTCTTTTAATTATGTCTGGTTATGAAATGTTAAGATCTTGGCAATAACAATATCTGCTAATTGTAACTGCTTGTTCTGGATTTGTTTCTCAGTTGAATTATACAGCACTAAATGTTCCTCTCTACATATTTTTCCCTACCTAGTAACACAATGAATCATGAAGGACATTTTCTATGAGAGCTGGTGCAGCTCAGACCCAGCTAAGGAGGAGACTGAGTTGAAAACAGAAGTATGTCGAAAGTACAAGCACTCGCTTCATTGTTAAACAGTGGTGATTTGTTTGTTTGTTTGTTTTGCCTCCATGTAAAGAACTTACTCCATGAAAGAACTTACACAAGCTTAAATGGTGAGTCAAGGTTTGGGTTGCTGTGAATTTGGATGCATGTTATGTCCACAATCCCACCTACATCACAGAACATGTTGGATATTGAACTGGTCTAAGTACTTGAGCAGTAAAAGCCCCAGTATTTTTTCCAGCCATCTGCATGTTTAGAACAGTAGCTGGGCTAATTTTCTGTGGAACCATGTTGAACTAGCTCCTGCGCTAGTAAGAAAACTTATGTTCCGAAAAAGCAGATCTGTTGCACTACCCAATTGTATTTCCAAAGTATGTGTCAGTGGGGATGAAGAGCTTTTAAAAGATGTCTGTTCTATACCAGGATACCTGTTCTAACAGGCACAGTCAGCACTGACTTTGGCTCTACCAGACCAGAAGGGCAGCAGTGGGCTTGTGCTGGCTGTTGTGGCTGTGAGCAATTGTTTATCCGAAGGAACTGGAATAACTGTGAAGGAATGCGGACTCTCCCAGGGAAATGCAAGTGGAAGCACCATGCATAGGATCCTGGAGTGGCCTGGGTCATGGTCCAGATTGGGGTAGGAATCTTCTCTATTTTACCACTTGAGTAATCTTACTAAGTAGTCCCACCAAAGTAGTCCTTCTGTAGAGAGCTGTTGGCAAGAAATAAATGCTAATTAAGAAAAAGAAAAAATAAAATCATAACATACAGCTGGACCTGAGCATAAACCAGCAGAAATTCCACCCTCTGTGTGGCAAATATAAATGCCTGTCATCTAGTGTTGACTTGTTTCAGTTGTGTTGTAGCATCCCGTCTATAATCCGCTACAGTTTCTGTGGCTTAAATCGTGGATTTATCTTGCTGTTGATCCAAAGGGATTAATTTGAGTCACGTGCTCCAAATTGTGCAAACAACTGTGCTTTTCTGTTCTTAAGCTATGCAGTGCAGTGAGGATAGTATCTAAAACCTGAAACTCCCAAATGCCTCCATGAAATTGCATAACTCTGCAAGTGACTGAGTTTGTACATCCACGTGGGAGACAGGTCACAACACTGGGAAGCATCCCCTGTGCTCCAAATGGCACTGTACCGTGCAAGAGCAGTGCAGATTGTAAAGGCACGTTGCGCATCCACTCTCTCCAGTTTTCTTTGGGATATGCTTTATTACATATCTGAGATTTTACTTCCACTTTCTGTTCACTATAGGATATCCGACTGAGAAGGCTAAATCTTTGTATGAATCTGAACACAATTGTAAGGGGAAGTGGGAAAAGTAGCCGCGAAGGTTGGAAGAAAAGACAGCAGACTACAAGGGCAGTATGTGAGCTGAAGGATCAAATTGCGGGACAAATGATCCCCTTCCCTGTTTCGTTAATTTGGTTTTAAACAGTGTGCTCTGTAGTATGCAAAATGCAACTATTCTTCATTTATAATCCCACTGCCTCTATTCACCTCATTCTTTACCCTTTTAATACTTCTGAGCTATCATCTCATTCATTCTCAGTAGTTCTTTTATCTTTCTTCTGGAGAAGCCATTCGCCATTCAGTAAAAAAAGATAACACCAACTCTTTTCAATATGGTCAATAAGCTTGGTTTTTTTATTCCTGGCTATTTTTATTCCTTGTTATTATTTTAAATAAGTATATGAAAAAAATTTGGAAACTTTTGCTTTCTAGTATGAAATGTTCACAGTTTGCACACAGCCACTGCACTTCAAGCAAATTCTCTTGCAGACACTATGTATTTCATACAATAGCAGTGCAATTTGTTACTAATAGGTTGATCGTCTGGCTATAGGCAAACTTTGAAAGCTTTCACAAACAATGCTTTTACTTTAAGCTTATTAGTGGCTAATTCTTTAAGCTTATTCTGTTTCTAAACAGAATTCATTTTTGTATCGCGGCTTCCTCTGTATGCCTGGTGGATAAGCATTGTACGAACAACACTGGTGCGTAGCCCTGAAAGAATGCTTTCTAGTGCTTGGTGCAAGATGTTAATTGCATGAACATTAGAAGCTCAAAGGCAAATAAAACAGTAAGTGTACTTCTGCCGACAGAAGCCGTTTTGTTTGTTACTCATTCAATATTATGTATTCACCAAGATACATGACTGGCAGAGTTTATTCTTATTAGTTATAGAGGAGAATGAATACTTATTATTGAATAAACTCTGACTTTTGACATTCTCAGAAACTCCAGCTCCATAATGATGTGTTGCAGCTAGATGTGTTGACTTGAGTACTTCTTGTACCTATGCTGGCATAAAGCACTGTTGTAACCGATGTTGTTGCTTTGCTATCGTATTATATTGACATACAGATGTGTATATTTCTGTTCTTATTCTTGGGAATGCTTTACAACCAGGCCTAGTTCCCTGTGTAAATGTATTTAATTGGTGATGCCGGATCCTCCAGGATTAAGCTATCTGTCTCATTGAAGGTGTCACTTCCACCAGAGTGATTGGCATTTTTTATTCTGTTTAGCCGAGACTGCATTCGTTCATGTTCCTTTCTCAGCTCCGAGTAGGAATGGGAGAAAGTGTGGAATATTGATGTTGCAGGGAAAGACATGATGAGAATTCCACTGAGGATGCTGCTGAGGGCCACCATCTGGCCTGGGACACTCCGCGGTACCATATCCCCATACCCCACAGTGGTCATTGAAATGATGGCCCACCAGTAAGAAGCAGGTATGCTCGTAAATTCGAGCACCTTCCCAGATTCATTCTCAGCGAGATAGACCAAGGGAGAAAACAGAGTGACGGCAACACATAAGAAGAGTAAAAGCAAGCCAAATTCCCGTGTGCACCTCCGAACTGTGAGGCCCAAAGTCTGCAAGCCCAAGGAGTGTCGGGCAAGGTGCATTACATATAAGATCCTCAGGGCTCGTAAAACCCTTAGCACCAAACTAACCTTCTCCAAATATGTGTTGCTGCTTGGCCTATTGTCCTCCTCATTTGAGTCATCCTCTGAGAAGATGAGGGAAATGTAATATGGTGAAATAGCCAAGAAGTCAATTATATTTAGGGGTCCTTTGAAGAACTGACATTTGCTTCTTGCCTGAATGAATCGGAGGCAGAACTCGAGGGAAAACCAAGCCACACAGATGGTCTCTATGACGAAGATGTAATAGCACTTCTGGGAACACTCACCCTGACACAAAAACAAAAAGAGAATTAAATAAAAGAACAGTCTGTGAACCAGCATCCAAAAATACTAAGGAGGAAGCAATATGTACTTGTTTGAGTCACTGGTATCAGAAACAGACAAATCCCTAGCAGGTAGTTATATGATGGTCATCTTTCAGTGGTGTGTAGACAAATAATGAGCACATGAAATATCTGAATGAACGGATGTATCTGCTTGCTTATTTTTCATACAATCATAGGGTTGGAAGGGACCTTAAAGCTCATCCAGTTCCAACCCTGTGCTACTGGCAGGGACACCTTCTACTAGAGCAGCTTGCTCTAAGCCCTGTCCAACCTGGCCTTGGACACTGCCAGGGATGGTAAAAAGTTTTGTTCTAATATCTGGCAGGTTAAAGCCATTCCCCTTGTCCTGTCCATACAGACCCTTGTCAAAAGCCCCTCTCCAGGTTTCTTGTTGGCCCCTTTAGACCCTGGGAGCTGCTCTAAAGCCTTCTCTTCTCTAGGCTGACCCAGCCCAGATCTCTCAGCCTGGCTCCAGAGCAGAGCTCCTCCAGCCCTCACAGCATTTGTGACCTCCTCTGGACTCACTCCAACAGCTTCTTATGTTGTTGCCCCAGAGCTGGATGCAGGATTGCAGGGGGTGTATCCCCAGAGTACACTAGAGGGGGAGAATCCCATCCCTTAACCTGCTGCTCATGCTCCTTTTGATGCTGCCCAGGACACAGTTGGCTTTCTGGACTGTCAGCACACACCGCTGGGATGTGTTGAGCTTCTATTCTTATTATGTTGCTTCTTCCAATCTAAATGAATGAAACTTATCTCTGTATAAAGTCTTGGCATGCAGCCTGTATGTCCCAAATAAGTCTCACTGTCTGCTCGCAAAGGGAAGTTAATTTAAACTTGACTGGTTTATAAGCCTATACAAAAAATCAGCTTCTCTTCGAAAGATTAATGTTTGAATGTCTCTGTAGACTCCTGGTGCTGTTTGATGCATGGTGCTTTCACAAATGCTGTGTGCACTGGTGCAGTTAAATGTTGTTCAGAGATACTCATTGAGTCATTTGGATCTTTGGCTCAGTAGTGCTGTATATAAATTTTGTTTCTTTATGTACATGCAAATGTTTTATTCTAAAGGAAAATAAATATCCACCCAGTAGCTGAAACTTGCATTGAAATCTCCTCTTCCAGTTTTGAGGCTGCATGCTACAGGAAACATTTCCTTGGTTCTGTTAATGAAGGAATTGCTTTAATTGATCTGCCTTGAACTTGTATTCACTATTGTCCTGAGGTATGCTTAAAAAAAGAGAACTTCTATTGGCTTATTCCAGGGAAATGAGGCAAATGTAAATGAACTTGTAATTACTTGGGCAAACTTTGTCCTTTAGTGATGGGCAGCCACTAGATTGCATCCATCCAAAGAGCAAGTTAACAGGTGAACACGTCGATTACAGGGACTGAGGTTTCTGCTTACTGTATTCCAGCTGGCAAAAGCAAACCAGATCCTGCCACCATTGTTCATCTTATAAGAAATAGCGATGAGAGCAGCATCTACTGCTTAGCAGCTGGACACCGCCCCTTAAAGAAATGCATTGTTTGAAATACTGGTGTCACTGTGTTCTTAGACAATCTGTCTATCTTATTGATAAATACATTCCTATACCTGTTCAGAGATGTACTTAATATGTCCTTAAGAAACCTGGTCTTGTGATTGGACTAATGCTGTTTGGTTTTTTTCTGGTTTTGGGCATTGTGAAAAAGTTTATTGAAGCATTCTGCAGAACAGGTTCTTGTAAGATATCTTCAGTGGCATGCAGTTGTTTATATGAAGTTCCTGCATCAGTGCAAATATTTGGTTTGCAATGCAAGCGAGCGATAGTCTTTCACGGACTTTAGTTGACTTTAAAGCAGCTTTGTGTACACATTATCAAAACACTGGCATATGAAGTGTATGGGCTCTGAGGTTTTGGTCAAGATGAGAAATCTCAGCTATAATTGGGAACCAGAGAAAGGGCTTAACCAGTATTTCAACCCTTTGAAATTCCGGGCCGGACTGAGAATATGGGTTGTCACAGCATGTTCCAGAAAAAAGAAACAAATGTAGGAGGTGGTAATTTCATTTTTGATTTTTAAGTTACTTGAAAATTAATATTTAGCAAGTAGCTCTTTCTAGTTACAACATGAGGACTTAGCAAGGTTAAAGAGTCTTCTCATGTTCTTGTTGAACAGTGACTTGCATCTCTAAGGTGTTCACAGCTGCCGAAGGTCAAGCAAAATTAGTGATTCACACAAAAAGGACATGGAACTGTTGGAGCAAGTCCAGAGGAGGCCACAAGGATAATCAGGAGCTGGAGCACCTCCCATATGGAGACAGGCTGAGAACACTGAGGCTGTTCAGCCTGGAGAAGAGAAGCTGCGTGGTGACCTCAGAGCAGCTTCCAGTGTCTGAAGGTGCCTATAAGGGTGCTGGACAGGGACTCTTCATTAGGAACTGTAGGGATACGACAAGGGGGTATGGGTTAAAACTTAAACAGGGGAAGTTCAGGTTAGACATAAGGAGGAAGTTCTTTACTGTAACGTGTTGCCCAGGGAAGTTGTGAATGCTCCATCCCTGGCAGTGTCCAAGGCTGGGCTGGACAGAGCCTTGAGTGATGTGGTTTAGTGTGAGGTGTCCCTGCCCATGGCAGGGGGGTTAGAACTGGATGATCTTAAGGTCCTTTCCAACCTTAACTATTCTATGACTCTATGATTCTGTGTTGAAGGACGATCTGTGCAGGGAAAGGACTTACTTTTGAGAGGGCACAGTGGCCATGTCTTATTCAGGAATCACAGCAGGCTCTTGGTTTATGAAAGGCTTTTTGTATCCTCTGTAGAATAAAGTCAGGTCATCTGTACGTGTTTTTGCTGACTGCCTGTCTCTGGAATTAAGCAATTTAGAGGAGCAGTTCCTCATATAGTCTTATCCATTCTCACAGGAAATGTTGATAAAAAACACCACAGGAAACACATATCCCTACTACTAATTAAGCTTGTTACCAATGCTGTTACCCTCTGCA
Organism: Psittacus erithacus; assembly: GCA_009867235.2. Taxonomy (NCBI): domain Eukaryota; kingdom Metazoa; phylum Chordata; class Aves; order Psittaciformes; family Psittacidae; genus Psittacus; species Psittacus erithacus. The sequence continues at coordinate 18,058 of WYDI02010227.1, read as the reverse complement.
TTGCAGAGTGTCTGTTTTGATAGAATTACTGCTGGTCTCAGGAGTAACAAGTCTTTTTGTTCAGGCAGTGTTTGTCATTGGCTATCTGAGGTCCCCCAGTAAAATGGTACCATATTCCTGACATATATGTTTTCGCTATCTAGATCTCAGAATAATTTAGCTCTGTAGCACCATTTGGGGATTTTTCCATTTTCTACACAGTAGACTGTCGAGATCATAATATATCTCTTAGTAAGCATTGTCAAAGGTAGTGAAGACTTGGCCCTGCTAGGGAATCAGGTTTTAGCTCCATTTGAAGTCATTGCCATGGCCGTGCCTAGAATGCATTGATGTTGACACTCTGCTGACTTGACTTGATGGGATTGCTTGCAATCAGCAGTTGTGTTATGCAGTGTTCACTTTGATTTGTAAATAATTTGTACAGTGCAGACTGGGCTCTGCACAGACCTGCCTGGGGTCAGTCTAGTGATGTGGTCTGGGAATTAGTCATTGTTGCTATCAAGGTTGCTTTTATTTTGTTAATGGATTGAATGTCCAGTACATCTGCTGTTTATTTACCTTTATACATTTTCAGGTGACATCGCCTTCAGATCATGATGTAGCTTTTGCTATTCCTTCCTTCAAAAATGCAAGAAACGAACTGTTGTCTGCTGTAAGTTTTAGCCATTAACATTTCGGGTGTCTTTTGAAATGAGCATGAAATTTCAAGGTATAGCATTGTAAGGACTCCTTGAGAGATTATGTTTTCAATTCTTGCCATCCTCTGTTGCCTCAGGATTCCCCGTGGAAAGTTACATACACTTCAAGAAAGCAATTTCATGCAGTCAGCTTCCTAAATGCATATCTTATTTTTCAGAAGATTGCCCTTCACATCAAACTTTTCAGGAGTGTTACTGTGCATTTTTTTTTCCTTGGTGCATAGTTGTGGATATAAAGGACAGTGAGCTCTCCCTTGTTAGCACATTGTCTGTTTTGCCCTGTTTCTCTCAGAGGGAATTGATTTATCCATGCAGCACGGTAGTTTTGTATGGAGGTAACTGCCTCAAGCCCTAGAAATAATGTAGCTGAGCTACACTCATAGAAAGACCATTCACTCCATTACGTAGTGTAGATGTACCATGACTTATTCAGTCCATATACAACATCTGCCAGAAACTTCCAAGCCTCTTTCTCTGCCTGTCTTTATTTCCCTGTCATCAGTGCCTAGATAAAGAGTGTAAGACCCTCACTCTGTGATATTAAGTGAGAACATGCTCATTGATTTCACAATGGGAAATAGATTTCATCCAGTGAGCTTGTATGTGAATGTTTTATATATTAGAAATATTTGTATATATTATGGAATATATGTGATGTGGCTTATATATAATACCCCTCTCTAATGTCAGTCCCTTTGAAGATTCTTGATCCTTTTGAACATCTCATTCAAAAGCAACTCATACTGGAATAAGAGGGGAAAAAAAAGAAATATTAACTACCAAAGCCAATTTCTGTTTCTCTCAGTATTTCTGATGATTTTTAGACCTCAGAGTGCGTTATGTTCCCCTTACAACTGTTGTCCATAGAGCAGGCAGAATGACATACTGACTTTAAAATACCATGTTCTTACCGAAATATGGATGCCTGTATGCCAGTGGTAGATTTCAAATTTGCTGTTGTCTCAATTACCATTAGATGTTAGTTACTTTCAGCAGCTTCTCAAATTATAGCCCTAATGCTCTGATCCATGAAAGTTTCTGTTTGGTTGGTTTTTTTCATAAATGACCAATAAACCAATTTCTGTGCACAACTTCTATATATTTCCTCTTTCTGAACAAAACAAGCACATTTGGGAAATTCTAGCAATCAGTGCCTGCCAACACAAACCGCAGCAAACAACTCCCTCCCATAACCTCACTGTTAACTAGAGCAGAATTCTGAGCTTCTATTTTCAGGTCTTTCAGACAAATTTGTCACTGACCAGTTTTTCCTTCTGTCTGCATTTTTGCACCCAGAATATCCTGGTGGAGTGGAGGGAAAGCTCCAAGCCATGTGGTGTTGACTGGGAACATGAGGGGAAGATGAGGTTTTATTTATCACTGACCACACCATATTTCAGATGGGCTTTTCAACATAACCTTTTGTCATGTTTTAGTCCACTACAGCATTAATCAGCAGTCAAACTGTCATTGACTCTGATGGGAGAACAGATATCACAAAGGCAGTGGTAAGTGAGTATCTAAGTCTTATACTCTATACTTATATACTTATACTCTATTCATCATGCAGATTTACTTTTGAACAATACAAGATTTTATCAGGATTTATAGAATTTTTCTCTAGGTGAAATTCTACAGAGTGTGATGTAAATGTAATAAAACACATGCCTGGTATTGACCGTATGTATAAAATAGCATTTGGCCCAGCAACAAAGGAAACATTTTGTATGCAAAAAATACATACTGAGCCTGATGCCTGAAATATTGAGTGGTTTCTTAAATTTATAAACAGTCTCAAGGAAGCAAAGAGGCTGTTTCAAACTTCTGTACCACAAGAGATAATGAGCAACTCATGCTTCCTTTTCATTATTGCCTTCCACTGTATAAGTCAATGGTTTATTTTCTGTGTCCTCTTATGCGTTGGAATGTTTATAGCCTTACAGTAAAATTGCTCTTTTTAGGATACTTCTATTAACTTCTCTTTAGATATGAAAAAACAGGCTCATAATAAAACGTAAGAACGGCAGTACTGAGTCTGCTTTGCCCAATGCCTTCAGTCACACAGGTGTTTACAAAAAAGAGATTTTTTCACTAACTCTGAATTCAAGCTAGATGAACTTGAGATTCATGCCACTCATAAGATAAATAAGATGAATTTCCTGTCCAAGTGTCCTCTTAGTTTACCAGGAAAAATTACTTAATGTGTAATGACATCTAGGATAATAGCAAAATCAGATCTCAAAGTTATGCTGCACTAACCTACCTTACAAGAGGTATAAATCTCATCTAGTGAAAATAATATCTTTACATGCGTCAGTAACTGTAGCAATGCCTAGGGAGAAAGAATCAGAATTTCCCCTCTGGATTATGTATCTTGTCTATCCACCTTGGTTTTCAGATGCAACTCACTTTGTTACATTTTCTAGACAAGGGAAAACTTGTTATTTTATACATAGCTGGATAAGAACACCAATGTACCATTTTTGTGCCTTCAGGGTCTGCTCTGTGCTGACCATGTGTCCCACCTGATTGCACTCTAAGACGCTTTATAATTAAAATATGCTGTGTAAAATTTGTTCTGAATCATTACCTGATTTGCCAATTAATTTCCTACTGCAAAGATTTAGCCCAATACCTTTTGCAATGGGTTTTTAGTCTGTTTTAAGATGTTTTTCTGTAAATGCTGAAGCAAACACAAACCAGTGATAATCTGTATTTTATAACTCGCACTCTTCAGTGTGCTTCTCTTATAAAACCCTTTGAGGATCCTGAGCATTTGAACCTGAGTCTGCTTGCCATGTTAGCAACTGAAAGCTGTGTTGCACACTGATGGAAAAGGTGTCGTATTTTATCTCTGATCCCCTGACCATTATCAACTGGAAATATCAGAAGGAAGCACACAAAGTTTCTCTTAAACTGAGAAAAATAGGGAAAAATATCCTGCTACTCTCATTATCGTGGAAGTTCCTATATTCTGCACCTGTACTGGGACAGGAATTGTATGAGTACCAACTTTATGCCTTGTCGTGACTGACTCCAAGTGGAAGTTCATTGGCAGCAATCTGAACCTGGTTTCCATGGTGCATAATTTAAGATTTCACACAATCATAGCATCATAGAATGCTTTGAGTTGGAAGGGAGCTTAAAGCTCACCCAGTTCCAACCCCTTGCCAAGGTCAGGGACACCTTCCACTAGAGCAGCTTACTCCAAGCCCCTGTGTCCAACCTGGCCTTGAACACTGCCAGGGATGGGGCAGCCACAGCTTCTCTGGGCACCCTGTGCCAGTGCCTCAGCACCCTCACAGGGAAGAATTTTTCCCAAATGTAAACCTCTACCCTCTTCTAGTTTAAAGCCATTCCCCCTTGTCCTTTCACCACGTGCCCTTGTAAGGGGCAATCTTCTGATAGGGTGGGTCCGAGTTATAAGGCAATTTCTTGTGATCTCCTTTCTGTGCTTGCTAGTTAACACGGTTCATAATAATGTTAGTGATTTCAAGTGTTATGACAAGTAATATATTTCCTAGTTAAATAGTGAAAGTTGCACCAATGTGTGTACAACAGCTTGCTAATATGTTTTGCTAGACCAGTATATGGATCCTTACAGAATCATGTCACCTTAATGATTAATATTTTCAAAGCTTGGGAGTGGAAAGCAACCTGTACATCAGTGATATGAATATATGTTGCTTATACAGCATATTTAGGGGAGAGGCAACCAATAGTATTTATGAAGCCAATTTGATAAAAGTCCTTGAACCCATTTAGAAGTCATGATTGAACCAAGGTATGCAAACCCTGCTGTTCCCAGGGTACATTTATGGTAACCAGCTGGCTCTTCATCATAAGATGAGTGTGTGATAGACAGAAAAGATCTGAAGCCTCTTCCCAGCTAGATCCACCCTAGATGCAGCAGTGATTGCTTCTGAGTAAAGGCTGTGTTGGTGTTCGGTCACCCATACTAAAAAGTCTCCAAACACAGCAGGGAAGGAATAAATAAAGCAATATGCTTGACTCTTCTTGATTCAGACTCCTTTTGGAGTCTTAGAGGAGAGTTTCCTTCAACATAGGACCTGGATCTGCTCAGCACTCTACATTCGAAAGGTAAGCTTCCAGAACATCATCGTTCACACCAGAAATATGCCGGTCTCTTTGGCTGGTGCAAGGTCACAATTCATATCTCCTAAACCTACCCTGGCAGGTCCAGATTTTGTTTGGCACATTCAAGTACAGCCAGTTCCTGTTCCCTCTGATCCACACACTGGTTTATGGACAGAGGCCAGTGTCCTCTGAAGCGGTAGCAGATGGGACGAGCCTGTGTTATGGGGATCGACTTGCCTTCTGCCCGCTTGTGCTACCCACCACTAAGTAGAGAGGCTTATCTCAGCAAGACTGCTCTTCTTGCAGTCTGGCCTTTTGGCCCACTCAGAGATAAAGCATTCAGCCCTCTGTGTGGAGGATTTAGGAGCAAAACTGTCAGGAACTTTCCTCTCTAAGGCCAAGGTTGGCATTTCCTTGGCAAGGTACTGTTTTCCAGCCTTTTGCGCTTCTCAAGGTTATACATGTACAGTGCATCCTGGGTTATAGCTTCTCCCTGGGCATTTCCCTCTGTGGAAAAAAACATGGGCCACTGTAACAGTGAAAAAACAATTTTTGGTTCTTGCTTTTGTCTGCCCACAAATCCAAGGTGGTGGGTACAAGTCTAGAGAGTGGGTAGGCAGGAGCAGAAGCAACAACATACACCTAATTAACTCTGGGCTGTTCTTATCCCAGTCCACAGCATGAAATGAGCAGATGCAGGAGAGAAATCCCTTTTGGACTGTAAAAGGATGACTCGGTGGGGAAGCATTGTGCCAGTCTGTGTACCTGGGGCCGTGGGATCCACCTGCAGTGCTGCAAGTAGTGCTGAATCACTGTGACCGCATTGCTGCTGCTGTTTGAAAAATTAAACCATGCTCTGCTGAATCAAGTGGTGTTTAGGAAGAACTTGAAACCCCTGTGTTGTGGATCACTTCAGTATTTGGATTTATGGTTACAGACTGATGCAGTAAGATCAAAAGGTTTACAGCTTGCTGAGAAAGGGACTGTAACCTGATTTACAGAATGATGAGCTTGTTAAAGAAGTGCTGCGTATTCTGATCACAGAACGATCTCCCACTCACTTTGCTTTATGGGAAAGAAGCCTAGACTTACGAATGCTATTATCGTAACTAGTACAAATGAGGAAACTAAACTAATACAGGGGTTATGTTAGCGTGGACATTACAAAGAACATAGAAGGAAATTATTATCTGTGTGTCCAACACATAATTACCTCCTCTGAGGCAGAAGTGTAACTGAAATTAAGTATTTCAATTAACTTTTAAACTTGGGTCCCTATTCTGCAAACACCGTGAGAATCAGTCTGAAGAATCTGAGCTTGATTTAAACCAATTGGTGACCCCAGAGTGTCTGTGCTAGGAGAAGGATGTGAAAGAATTGCTGCCTTCTTTTTCTAGTAAGAAACTGAACAGAGTTCATTTTGTAACTGAAGAACAATATAGTTGAAATAACAAGGTATTTATCTGGGGCTTGGGAGGATGACCTTCAATTTCCAGTTTTGCTGCTGATCAGATCATTTGCTCTGCTGCTGTTCATTCTCTGCTTCCTTCTTCATTGCTTTGTGAGTTCTTTGGAGCACAAACTACTTGTTGTTGTACCTGTGTAGTACACGGTGTACTGTGGGGTCCCAAATATGGTTGAATCTGGTATAAGGGAAAATGCTTGTGCTAATAGGAGGTGCTGATGCTGTGGGAATAAACACAGCATATGTAGTGCATAGCCCTGATGCAGCAGAGAAATTAGCAATTAGGTTTGCTCAGAATTAGAATACTGCATTGTGAATTTGACTGCAGCAGAAGGGTGAAGAGTCCTCAAAGATTCCCATCACATTCAAGGAGGAATTTCTAAAGCACAAATTTGGGTGCTTAGTTATTTTTAATACTCGCTGCATTATTGCTACGAACTTGGAGGGTGCATTGACTTCAAATAGCGTTTTCCAAAGATAAAGCGCCTCTCTCAGAAGGAATACCCATCTTAAGTAAGGCATTTATTAAGTAATCATCTGTGCCGAGCCTCTTGATATGAGTCAAGTGAGGAAAGCAAACAAAGTATATTTCTATTATAAGCGTTGCAAACCTGAAAGTGGCAAATGGGTAAGAAAAGCCTGACTCCCAGGCAGGAACACGTGTGCTGCCACTCTGAATAACTGTGGATTGACCTCCAGCTGCAGAGCATCTGGAACAGCTGGGTGGCCCCCTAGGGTAGCGTGCAAAGCCAGGAGACTTAGTGCTGTTGGGATACAGTCAAAACTGGATGAACATAAGGCAAACTAATAACGTCTAATTGTGCTTTCTGGACATTGGACGTTGGACCGTGCACTGGCAGAGCCAGCCTTGAAAGCTGTGCAGCATCCATGTGCTCATGGGAATGTCCAGACTTTCTCAAGAAAATTGTTTTCTATGGCAGTGAGGATAAACTGAGGTGCAGATGTTCAGCACTGCCTACCCCCTATCTGGGGGTCATTACTTAAGTCGTATTACAGACTTAAGTAATATGAACTTCATCAGTGTTGTGCATGTTAGATTTAATGCTGAAATATGTAATTCTGTTGGCAGAGGCTTGGAAAACAGTCACAATGTCGAACTGTGAAGTCAGAGTCTTAATGGTGCAATTTCAAGGTGGAAGCTTTTGGTGTTACTGAACAGATATGCAAACCTCAAAAGACAGGCCCCATAAGGCAGCAGTTTCTGTATATATATTAAAGTCCCAGGCCTGAATATTGTGATTTCTCTTGTTTCGTGACTTGTTACATCATATCTTCCTTCAACTGTTATAACTAATTCAATCCGCAGGGCAAGTGAGTTACCTGAACTCTACTGTGTCTACTGCTATTAGACTGGAAGTTTTTATGTGCTTTGGTGAAGCATAATTTCCTACTTTAAAATGCTACAATACTTTCATGGTTAGAAGAAATCAGAATGGTACTAGATGACTAGATAAGTTAGGAGAGTCAAGTGTCTGCAGTAAGTCTCCTCATAGGAACTCAGAAGAATGTACTGAGCAGATGCAGTAAAACCAAAGCACATCCAGCTCTATTTTGTTCCAAGTGATATGCATATACCAGTGTATTTATAGATATGCCTGTACACATACACCTTTATAGTCTTACACTTTTTAATGAACATTAGATTTTCTTTCTCTCCACAATAAGATCAACAAATTGTTTTTTCCCTATAAGGTAAAATTACTGCACTTTTAAAGAAGATGAGTTTTTCAGCAGTTTCCTCTAGTGTGCAAGCCAAATATTCTGGTTCAGTACCAAACAGTGAAAAACATAGCCAGTGCCTCCAGAATAATGGTGTAATATGAAAAGATTGAAATGCTTCTACATATTAGGTGTTGTGTTCTTTTTGCAGTGACCCTGTTTTCTGGATTCTCAGTGCAACTAGAGACTAAAACCTTGCCCTTTTAAAAGGAATTAGATTTTAATGTAATCAGAAGACCCCAGAAATAGGAACTTTAACAAGATGAATGGTCTAGGTTTCAAGATAAGATCATTAGATCTGGCAATATGGGTTGCAGCTTATGCGCCTGTGTGTTCATTAGGTTGCATACAATACATAAAGCAGTTACAGGCTTCTCAAGGTCAGTTAAGAGCAAATACAAAAATGAGTAGTAACAATCTGACCACCCACTGATCACCAAAAGAGGGAGAACAGAGACTAGACATTTCCTTCTCTTAAACCACACGTAAACGGCGTGGTCTGTTGGGAGACATCTACAGTGAGAGATTTGTTGGTTACTGGTGCTACAGGGCAGGGAATGGAAATCTCTAGGGTTTCTTTTTCTTTTATCCCCTGACCTTAATTTGCTTTCCTGCCTGAAAAAAAGACCTTGCTGTATCCTTTCTGCTGAATCGTTTCTCCAGAGGATGTCAACTTTAGGGACTTACTAAAAGAAATACTCCTTCCTAAGGAAAATCCCAGGAGTACTTCAAACCAGTCTCCCTGTCCGAGCTCTTCTGCAGTGGTTTTATTCCATAGATCTGTGGTTTAATGATGTTTTTTCCACTGGGTTAGGTATGCTGAGCAGTGACTATTTCAGTTACACCTCTTGGATCCTGATTGTAACTCGTATGTGGGACTGGGACTTTAGGGGGGCTTTGATGGGGCTTTTGCCTTGTCTCTAGTGGGATGATCTTAATTCCTTTGAGGAAAATGCTGGTAGATTTTGTTACTTCAGCTTTCTTATCCTATATGCATGGCTTCTCATTCAGATTTCTAGTTCTCTCAGGCTACCCATTCAGATCAATAATAAAGTTTCTCATCTCCAAATATGCTTTTATTTCTATATCTACTTACACACATGCCTTGGTTACTGTATCTTGGTGATACTGTATTTACTTCCTTACTGAAGACAGTTAGGTCTCCATAAAGAACAGCTGCAAATATCCTGGATAAGGATGAATTGCCATTGAAGGAGGTGACATTTCAGTTGGTTTATGCCCAAATAACATAATTTAACTAATGAGTCTTCTTTCCTTAGCATTGTGTATGATAAATCCTTTTATGTATCTGTTACATGGTCAGACTTTGACTCAAACTTGTGATCACTAGAGATACACATTTACTACTCTAAAATTTTCCTGAACTGTCTTCACCCCAGGTCTGTTCACTCTGGGTTAGGATTCATGGCAGGTGCTGATGTGACATATAATTACTAGACTGTTTGCCCATCTGTCTGTGTTTTTCTTTCATATCTCTAATGAGGAGGTTCCAAAATGTCATTTGACATATTCTAGAGCATGTGCCTGGTACCCATTATAGTAACTCAGTCTTTATTTTACTTTCAGCTATATTCCTATCTTTAAGCTATCCCTCCCCTCCCTTGTCTGCTGCCCATGGAGTTGGCTCCTTCCCTCCTCTCTGGTTGCTAGGGTGACTGGGCTTCCCTGATGCGGATGCTCTTGCCTTGGCTTCTTGCCATCCCTCGCTCTCCCGGAGACTGGAGTTTTCCCTTTCCCTCGGATGATGACTCCTGTTTGCTCTTCCGCCTGCTCAGGCAGCTATTCTCCTTTCTAAGCAGACCTAGTTTAGCAGCTGTGAAAAGAACAAGTGATTTCATGTGCCTGCAGGGTGGGATCAACCGAGCCTCTGAGTGAAGTGGAAGTCACCTTGTATTATTTTTCCTTTATTTTTCTGACTCTGATCCTCCTCCTTGAGCTGCACTCCAGACAGTTTTCACTCTTAATGTGGCTGTGGTGATGAGAAAAAGGACCCTAGAGTGGTGCATTTGCAGCACAGGTAAAGCCTTTTTTTGTTTGTATTTTGGAATGGATAAATTCAATTTTAAGTGTTGGTGCCCTTGGAAAACAGAGCCTTGCAGTACTTGTAAGCACATTCACCATAGAGGTTTTGCCAAGGTTTAACTCAGAAATGGCTAAACCTCAGGATAAGAGCATTTTTGACACATGTCTGAATTCAGGTGGGGAATTACAGGTTGTTCAGAAACTTTATTGAAGGATTCGTCTGTTTTCTCTTGCTGGGCAAACAGATATTGTGTGATCTTTATGTTCAGCCCCAACAGCCAGAATTTCAGATTCTGCATGCCTGTCCCAGGCTGCTGGCAAATGTGGCCCCATCTTGGAATCACTTTCAGAGTTGCCCAGTGACCAGTTCTGAGTTGCAAATCAATGTAGAACTGCAGTTTGCCTGGGCATGACTCAGCCACAAGCAAGCAGTAGTGGGTTTAGTCAATTAAGTTGCCTGAGTTTTTTGCCCAGTTCTAGCTAATATGCTCCTTTGTGACGCCAATAAGAAAATCTTAAGTGTTGCTAAGAATTTAGGGATGGGAGTTTAGGAATTTTTTCATCCGTAGGGATGGAAAAGCTACTATTTAGTTTTTATTTAGTTCATATTTCCTGCTTTTCCACAAGGCATGAGTATTTTGTCTCGTATATTCCCCTATGTTTTCTCTGGCGTAATTTGAAATTATTCAAATACTAGGACTTTTGCTACTTTGTTCTATGCTTCTGGGGCGCAATGACAAAGTGCATTAGGCTGATGCTGCAAGTGTAAATGAGGCAATGCTTCCAAGTATTTGGATAAATGTGGTTCTTTGCTCAAGTTATCCTTCATCCTCTACTTTGCACTTTAAACACTCTATCTTTTGAGCTTGTTTTTTAAAGTAGTAAGATCCTTATACAAAACTAGAAGTGTTAATGTCAACTGTGTGTTACAGGAAGTCCAGGAACAGCAGCTAAACTGCAGCTACCAGATATACTTATAACCCTCAACATGCTTTCCTTTCTAACATGCAGCTATTTTTAAAACACACAACCTATTATATCTAGCTGTGCACTGAAACATTATATGCTTGTTCTCTTACATAAAAGGTATTTATAAAAGCTTTTTCTGCAGTGGCTGGGAAATGAAGATAAAATGCATCAGGCTACTTCCATTAACAAAGTCAGTAGGAAGCACTTGATAGGGCAGAGTTTGCAATGTTTCTACATCTAGCTGTAAGAACGATGTTCTATATTTAAAGCACTTCCTTGGAAGAAGCCCTGGAACAGTGTTACAGTTTTTCCTGCCAAACGTAATAGCTGTGGAAGGCTGCAACAGCACCAAACTTATTACTGAAAGGTAACAGTCTTCCCATTCAAATGTAAGTTAATGTTCAAGGGTTTAAATGGGACAGAGAATGATCTTAAAATTTCAGCCTTCTGTTCAGTCCTTAGTTTTATTCACAGACACCAAATATAATTTATCTTCACCATGACTGTGCTGCTTCGATTTCCTGCTGGAACAATAATATATACACAAACTTTTGCATTGTGCATTCCATGCTTTCCTATAAATATAAAAATGACTTTATTCATTGATATATGATACCCTGAGGAGTATCTTATCTTATAGCAGTGGTTGGGACTGGGAGTTTATTTGACCTGGATTTTCTCAGCACTTTTGGAAGGGCAGTTTGCAAATGCAGTTCAGGATTCATTAAAGAGATTAGTCAAGGTTATTTGATGAATTTGAACATTACTACATCTGAAATAACTTTGGATTGTTACTTCTCTGTTTTATTATTAAAATAACAAATACTTAAGGTGCTGAAAAATTTACAGCAATATTATAGAGAATTCTTCATGTGTGATACAAGCTTGGTTGATTTGCCCTTAGTGTGGATGACTTGAAAATGTTTGAAATGCAGTTAGCAGTTCAGGTAGTATTTGGCATTACTCTTACAATATGTACCTATATATGTAAGCAAATGCAGAATTCTATTAGCACAGAATTATGATTTTTGGAGGCACAGTTTTTAAGTACCAGTATCTGCAAAAATGCTTAATCTGTCTCTCATCCTTTAATCTTTATGCAAGTATTAAAATGTAACATTATAACATTATAAAAATCAATGAATGTTTATTCTTCTTTAAAGATTTGACTTCATTATCATAAGGGAAAATACCCAGCTATTTTGAAAGTTGTCAGAGGAAAATATTTCTTTAACTGATGTGCCCAAAGAGAGATTGCTTGTAACTAGAAAGTAAAGTATGTTGAAAAGAAAACTCCACGTCAGTTTGAGAATGGCAGTGCTAACAAGTTAATATAAGCTACCCTTGCAACAACTTCTTAAGAAGGAAATCAATGCTGTACCAGACAGCTGCAATAAGTAGTCTGTCCAAAAGTTAGTGACATATTTTGTTTACCTTATTCTTAACTGAGTATCACTTTAAAGATGATAGAACTCATTTAAACTGTTGTATTTTCTGTTATAGACCATGTCATTACCAGCAACAGTTTCGAACCTCATTGCCATCGATTTTCTATATCTTATCTTTTTTCATGATGTATTCCTAGCAAGGCAGACAAATTTCTTTTAATTCTGTAGTTAGACCAGTTAAAAAGGACTTACTTACCCTGTCTTCTTCAGCTCTTAAGTCTGGCATTGTGCTAACACAAAGGCTTACAGCTGTAGTGGCCACAAAGAGAATGGAGAGACAAGCAAAGACTTTCCCTGGGAGTCCTGACTGGGGATTTTCTACCATATCTCTGAGTCTGTTCATAAACTGTCCAAATTTGGTTTTTTCATCCAAAACACATGTAGCTTCTTTGCTTTTCCGAAGTTCCTCTTCTTTGCGTACCTCGGCCAACTCCTGCAGTTTTTGAAATAGTTTTCGAAAGCAGCAGTTCTCCAGGTTGGATTCCTCAATCCCCCAGTATCTCAGCTCCTCCTGGAAAGACAAGGCACACATGTCTCTTAAAAGCATCAGCTTCCCTGCTGCTAGAAAGCTGACAATCATCCCGAAAGCATTGGGGTTCCTGTCAAAGAAGAACTCATGGGTGTCTTCATCGTAATCGTCACACAGCTGAATTATCTCTTCATAGCTGCTGCAAAACTTAAGTTTGCTCAGTCTGGTCAGGGGAAATTCATCTAAAGTGCTCCAAGGTAGCAGGTATTTGATGCCTCCAACATTTATCATAATCTCTGTCTTCAGATCGACTGCAGAGACATGTTCAGGATGGTAAATCCTCCTGGCTCTTTGGTAGTGGACCCCTTTGACAGAAGGGGTTTCAACGGAGACAGGAAAGAAGTGGCTCAAGGAATTACAAGAAGTGTAGCTAATGTTACTATAGTCTTGGTCACTGCCTTTGGAGAGAATAGGCATCTCTAAGAGTTCTCACTGGGACATCCGAAACGGCATCAGAGCAGGGTTATCTGTCTGCCAAAAGACATAGGAAGGAGGAGAAAAACATAGCAAAGGTTATTGTAAGAGAAAAAGTGTTTCAGGCTAAATCACAAAATTAACAAGTGCCTGTTTAGTAAGTAAAAGTCACTCCTGTGCTTCTTCCTGAAATTTGCAGCCTGTGAATGAGATGTGCTTTGCTTCCTCATTGTTTGTCTGGCAACACACAGGCACGGAGGAGAGCTAAAGCCTCATTCAGAATTATCGCAAAGGATTGGATTCCTGTGAATCTAGATGTGATCAGGTCAGTTTCTTTTCCGAGCAGATCTCTGTCAGTGTTAGATCAATATGTTTTCCAGGGGTTGTCTCTTTGCTTTCTTATTTCTATAAACACTTAAATACGCTAACTCAACTAAGCTGCTTAATAGTTATTAGAGTGGTCAATTATCTGTTATCAGCTGGATACAACATTCCTAATTGCTCTGACTTGAATGCTCAGATTGCAATTCCTCTTCCTTTCACTGCATGCCTGTTTTGCCTGCCTCTAGGGAGTATTGCGAGGATTAGCTGCTAGATGTTTCTAAAATGCCTTAAGAGGCAAAGTGCTGTATAAATGATGACTGTTCTTTTCAACCTCGTCTTGTGTCACCACAAATGGCTGAGAAGATATAAGGAACGTTTGCCCACCCTGGAGAAAACTTTATTACAGAGACAGAAAGCAGTGTACTTCATCAGTCAGAAGGGAAAAGCAATTGAAAGATGCCTCCCCTTTCACTTCCCTCTTTCAGGAGCAAATCCCTGGTTTTGTTCATAATCCCTGAAGATTCAAAGGCATTTATTACCCCAAATCATTGAACTGCAAAAATTGCAGGGAAACTTCCCAAAGTTACTCACCACCGTGCCCCGGGCTGCTGCCTGGTACCTGGCTTCCCTGCAGGTGAAGTCCACATGCCACAAACTGACCAGCAGAAAGGCCTGGGGATGCTTTACAATATGGATTGCATGAAGAATCACTATAGCACTGTGGAGATCGCAGCCTCTTTTCTCTTTCTCTTCTTCCTGCAAGGGAAAAATATTTGTATGAGTTCATGTACCATATGTTGTACTGATAGATCCTTTGCAGAGGAGACTGTGTCTGAAGTGGCAGCTCCTCTTCTGGACTCCTGGAGCGTCCTGGTGAAATATGCTGAGTGCGAGCTGGTGGATCCTGCCCTCTCCTTGTCTATCTTCTGTTTCCCTTGGGACTGTCAATGTGGTCCTGAAACAGGAGGAGAGAGGGAAGGGGGAAGGGCTTAGAAATAATCTCTCCAGCATCCCTCCATCTATTCAGCAGGCAGCAGGCAGCAACTGGGTAAGTACACGGAGTACAGGGACAGTTTCATGAGTTTTAATGATAAATAAATTCTGGCAAACGTACTTAATAACAAAAAATTCAGTATCTTTTAACTCCTTCCATTGTAGTCATAACAGAGTTGCTTGCTTTGAAGGCACCAGTCAAATTCCTCAGGAGCAGTTTCCATGTCCTGCATCCCTCTTGAAACTGGGATTTGCTCTTAAATATCCCTAGACAGAGTGGGTAGTTGGTTGGGTCCAGGGATGCTGGGCCTCCGCATTCCTTTGGCTATTAGGGAAGTGCTTTCCTCCTATAAAAGAAAGAGTCTCTGGCTTGCAAAGAAGAGATGCTAAGCACTCTAACCAAGGGCTTTTACCTTTCTCTGTAGATGATGGAAAATCAAACATAATCCTTTTCTCACTTTTCTCATACGTGGCTGTAGCGGAGTGAGCTTGCTGTGATGCTTTTAGATTCTGTACTGCCAGTAGGTGACTCAGTCTCAATTTGGGGTAATGTGGATTTGGCCTGTATTCTGCTTGCTTGGCCTCAGTCAGAGGGTTCAAGAAACTACATTTATATCACATTGACAAGTACCTTCTGCAGTACTTCCAAATGTTGTAAGAAATGCTGAATGCTACAACTTATGCCTATACCCAGCGTGGCTGAAAACACTGAAGCTGCTATAACTAGAGAGGTGTGTGAATCTGTCGGGTTTACATATCCCACTCTGAGTATGAAGGTCGCATTTATAAGTGAGCTTGGATCACAGAGCTGCTTCTCTACCATTTGGACAGTGGGTACAGGATGCAGTGATGCCGTTTGTTTTCCCTGGGCTACTTACCATTGTAATGTGTGTGGGATTTGGGCACTGCTGAACTGGTGCTCCTCGGAAGTGGATGCTATGGGTGTTCATCAGTGCCGAGCAATGCTGTGGCACAGCCTAGGATGGGAAGTCTTTGCTAATTAGACTTTAAGGCACATCTCTCTTGGTCCATGTGGTGCCCTGAAGATTAACGTCTTATCAGGCTTCACCAGTGGGGGTTTCACTCAAGTCCTAATTATTGCATCCACAGAGAAAGACCAGATAGATGCCTGAAGGCAACTGAGTTCTGGGAGCATTGCTCAAAATCACTTCAATCCTACCACCTTTGTGCAAGATTCAGTTTGCTCTGCCTATCAGTCTTTCTTACGGATTATTTTTGCAAAGCAAAAGCAAGTCTATTCTAATTAACTTTGGGTGGATTGTTACACAAAAGAATAAAACTAATTAGTGTTTCCTTCTTACCTTGCAAAGCCCTTGTGTGGTGGTATTAAAGGTTATATTTCTGAAAGCAGCTGACAAGAAGATGAATAAATTCAAAACCATGAGTAAATATTGTACATAAGTAACTTGAGTGTTATTTATTAGTTCATATCCAGGAAATACATCTATTTGAATTTTTAGGACTTCACTTGCATACTCCAGTATTTGTCTTATTGAAATCTGCAGCTATATCTGTAGCCAGATCAGGACCTCATTGCCAGCTAGAACCGTACAAATGTCTGTCAGTCAGTCCTTAAAAGTCATCTGTCTTCATAAATGAGACAGAGAAAGGATAGAAATATTTTCATCTGAATTTGTTAAGGGAAGAGGAAGGCACCAAAAATACTTTATTTGGTATCTGAGCAGGCCAGGCCCTCTGAACAGCTTACACATTCACACCCAAAGTTATCCTTCCACCCTGGCTGGTCTCTGCTTTCTGCTCTCCTGGACCCTACTTCCTTGTCTGTATGAGATCCTCCTTAGTAGTGGATTATGTTAAACTATTAATGTTGACACCACAAAACTGAAATCTCTGTCCAGGAAAGAAGGACACATTTCTGGTTCAATTCTAACCTCTGCCGACTTGTTTGTTCGCCTCTTTTATTGTTTTCTTTTTCATAACTACTGCTGTAGTTTCCCTGTTAAATTCCCTTTGGATTTTCCCCATTTAGTATGAAGTTTATAATCTTTATTCTCTTTTTCTGTTCTGTATTTCCCTTACCGTTTCTGGAATTGCTCTCCCCTTGCGCCTTAGCCATCTGGTCATATCAAATTCTTTTACATGCCCTTTATGCCTTAAGTGCAGTTTCCATATGCTTCATTTCTTTGTTGACATGAATGACATCCCTGTCTCCTCCCTTTTGTTCACTTGCTTTTGTTGTTTGGCCATTCTACTGTAATTTGTTTTAGAGCTGCCTCTCTCATCCCCTTTGTACAGCAAGGGCAACATGCTACTTCTGGGAGAAAAGCTGAGCAGAAGAGGTAGTTCTTACCCAGATGGCTCCAGGGACAAGGCTATTGCAAGCTGTTGTACAGCTATCTCATCTGGATTAACCCTCGCCCTGTGTGAATCAAGGTTAAAGCCTCAATCTGAACTGTGTGATAACTGGTAGTGTAACTTGCTGCATTCAAATTCAGGCACACACAGCAGAGACCTACTAGGCTGGCTTGAAACCTTGTGGGTTTGATGGTGCAGTTAACAACATGTCCCTGTGTGGTATGCACAGGAGAATCTGGTGAGAAACACCCATTATGATGAGCAGATTTTTCTTACATAGTTCAAGACTGAAATCATTCAGAACTGATATTTGGGTATTGATGATAGTGAAATGCTGTAGAAGATAAGAAAGCCAGTGACATTCACTGTCACTTGCTTACCTGTGATTTCATCTCTTGTATTTTGTTCTCTGCAGTTATGCCAGAATCCTGTATCAAGCAGCATATACATACAGAATACAGACATACAGAAGCAAGCACTTTTCCTCATAAACCATATAATAAAACTGTGGAATTTATTGGCACATGATGTTGTGGTGGCCAAAAGTGTAAAATATTCAGAAAAGGACTGAGCAAATTTATGCAAGGATGCCCACCAGGTGGGCCCATCAGGCCCACCATGCCCAGCATCTAGCATGGGAAGTCAGTAACCCATGGATTGCTGGGCAGCAGGGAGGTATTTTACCACAATGTATATGTTTGCCCTGTTCAGGTTTTTTTCCCCTAGATTTTGGATCAATGATGTACATGGGGGCTGCAGGGACCTGGTGTGACCCCGTGGAAATGTTTTCATGCCGAGAAACCTGAGGAGAGTAGTCTAGGCTGGCCTAGTGTTGGTCGATAAGAAAATGAACGTGAGCTGGCTTCAGTGTGTGCTCACAGCCCAGAAAGCCAACCGTATCCTGGGCTGCATCAAAAGGACCCTGACCAGCAGGTCGAAGGAGGTGATCCTGCCCCTCTACTCTGCTCTCCTGAGACCTCACTTGGAGTATTGTGTGCAG